>ATSW01129351.1:0-11335 GCA_000444245.1 Botryllus schlosseri | reverse complement strand
ATTGCGTTTTGGTTTATAATCCCAATTTTATATAGTGCGGCCCGCGAATGGATTTAGATGTTGAATGCGGCCCGCGAGCTCAAAAGTTTGCCCACCCCTGCCTTAGGCTAATTCACGGCTCATGACCCAAAAAGGAAGTCACAGTCATGACCCAAAAAGGAAAGAGAGTTATATCAGTCATTTGAATTACAGAGACATTAGTAGGACTCTTTTTTCATCAACAAATAACAACAGGGTATATCCAAGCATGAAGTGAGGAATCCATCAGATTCCTACCTAGATCTAGGAAGCACAGGTGTCCAGAGTTGCAAATTTATCGAACAAAATACCGGTAGGGTATTTGTCAGCGCGATATTTTGCAGCGGTGTAACACACGGTATACATCGGTGTTACAAATGGATTGGGAATTAAGGCTGATAAAACACTGAATAAATCGGTAATTTATCACAATTCTAGCCTGCGGACCGTAGAGTTGCGTTTTGACAAACAATCGGACGAAACAAAGATCATTGACAGCCAAATTTTCTATTGTCTGGCAGCATTATCTAAACCGGTAGTTACAGCGGTCGTGGACGCGACGCATCAAAAGCGGTTGCCACATTTACACAAGAACAAGTGTAGGCAAACTAAATAGCGCTGTGAAACAGTATATAGAGCACCGCGTTAGAACACTACAGCACAAAAGAGCTGTGTGCTTAAATCATTACAAAAAACTGTGCTCGAAGAAAAAAAAGCAATATGTATAAATATACCACGCATGGAACAAGACCAAGGTCCTTGTGACCTAGTCGGAAAAGAGAATATTAACACAGAAGAGGTGTTGAATTTGATTCTCACTCAAAAGGATTTAAAATGGATCAAACAGCAGATTCAGTCGATATTCTCAATATCACAAGACACGTTCAGTATTACGGTACGGGAACAGGAACACAGAGATCAAATATTAAACGATCTACAAGACTTAAATCACAACGGAAAGAAATTTAGAATACGGAAGCTGAAAGCACCGCTTACACACATCAGTGTGAGAGCGGTCCCGGCGGAAACAACAAATGAAAATTTGGCAAAAATAATGGAAACATGGGGAGCAGGCAGGGTTGTAACCAAGTCACAAGGCCCCGAGTTACAAGTAAATCTCACTTGACTGGAGTCAAGTCGAGTCATTTTCGATCCACCACCGAATCAAGTCCGAGTCCAAGTCAGCGAGCAGAGCGTCGAATCCGAGTCATGGTATTATGACTCGAGTCCAAGTGATGGTATTATGACTCGAGTCCAAGTGGGTATTATGACTCGAGTCCAAGTGATTGTGCTAACTGCTCAGTTTCCAGATAAATTCTTGTTAAACCCCTTTTTTATAACTCTGGTGATATCGAATGGTTAGCATTTATAATATACTAATTTTCCTCGCTTTTGGCAGTTTCTGGCCGCATTGTCAAGTGCCAGTACCAACAGACGAAATCCCAATAGTGTGGTTACATTACTATTCTTCGAAATCACGATGAAATGTCGGTATTTGCCGTCTCAGTCTTCGAGTCATATGACTTGGTCCGAGTCATGCGCAATGACTCGACAATACACGAATTGACTCGAAGCGAGTCGAGTCATTTTCGTATTTTGAGAAAATGACGCAAGTCGAGTCATGACAACCCTGGGAGCAGGAAAAATGATGCGGATAACAAGAGGTTATCACAGAGAAACCAATTTCGAGAACGGTTGGAGACATCTCTCTTTTGAAGACTATATAGACGGAATCCTTCCGCAATTTATCATAAATGGAGCAAGATGTAAAATCTTCTTCCCAACCACCCCACAAAGCACAAATAGAATATGCTACGCTATGGCTGCAAAATGCACGCAAAAGAGTTGCGGATTCTGCAAATCCAAAGAGCATAATGTGGCGGATTGTCCAGAAAGAAACAAGGAATATCCGCCCTTGACAAAGGAAAAAAACAGAAGATCAAGCATAGATGAGCATTTTTGAGGAGATAGAAAGCCCCCGACATATGACGGCAATTGGACCCTGTACAAGATACAGATCAAATGTGCATTGCAGCATTATCAGAACAATCTATATCAACCATCTGCGGTCCAGATGAAGGGCATGAGGCATTCAAAAGTGTATGTTGCGAGCTGCGGAGAGCAGTGGTCTGCCTTCATGTGAAGACGGACAAACTAGGGGGCCCCTTAAACGGAAACGTCACCCGACCAAATAATTTTTGGACAGATCTGATGGTAACCTTTTACTCTGTCTGGTATGTTATGCACGAAATATACATGAGAAATTGTTTTATACTTCGGATACGAAGGCAGACACCAAATGTGCAGATACCTATGCCAATGCAAGTAATTCCATCTAGTGTTGAGATTGATCCCAGCGTAGAAACTGGCGACCAGCTGCAGGGATCTACCCCAGGCAGTAAGTTGTTAGCACAGTGATTCATTCTCAATTTTGAGTACTGCTGTATTTAAGATGCCACTTCATTTGAAAGCATTCTTGATTTGCAAGATTCAAACCATCAAGAATCTGACCTTGTACCGAGTAACGGTAAGTTTACCGCACATTCTGGACAAAATGGCTTTCTTCTAACCAAATCCGTTTTTAGCTGCTTATTGTACATCCACCCCAGCTAAGCTGTGCAATGTCGCATCATCAAGTTCGTCCGTGGACAGCTGCAAAGTCTCCTTGCTCAAAGACAGTAAGTTGCAGCTGAGACAGACGCAGTTGCAGCTGAACCAAATGATGGATATCATGAAAGGTCAACAAGATAACAATAACACAAAAAGACATCACAGCCCAGTAATATTGGAAGACGTCATCGAAAATCCGTGCGATACCTTTGGACTAGTTACTTCGCGTGATGTGGATTTCTTGCGTCAATCCGAATACGATACACCGTTACAACTGGAATGTCTAGAAGACGATTTAAACAGCGGCGAATACAAAAAGTCTGAACAGGTATGTTTTTGTTACTTATTTCAATGAACAGGTATGGTTTTGTTACTTATTTCAATGAAGTGCTTGATGGTCGAGTTTGTGGGTGACTACAGGCTTCAAGCGAGTATGTGGTGATTGTCTGCCTGCACTTTACAATTCATATTCGATTGACTGATTAGAGCCAACATGAGAGGCATGACCCCTTATAGGACCATGATGCTTTTCAAGGTGCCCCCTTCTAAAACTAGGAACCCCTCGATTAGGGCTAAGTTTCCTCATCTCTGTAACCTCTTGACATAATTCAAGTTCCTTGACATAATTCAAGTTTCCTTCACGTAGTTAAAGGGACACTGGAGTCTGAAAATGATGTGGTCTCAAATTGAATGCAAAACGAAACGAAAATTATAGTCGCAGCTTTTGTCTTCAGAACGCCACAGCAATGGAGCTGCAATTTCGATAGCAACTTCACGCTCCAGCAGTCACGCAGCGATCGAAATTTATATCGTTGTCAGCCGATGTTATGAAGGAAAAATCATATCTAGAGTGCAGATTTTTTCAACCTAAGATCGCCACCAACACCTGGTAACAGTGACCTCCATAACACCATAATAGAAAAACAAGACGAAGAAGATAAGAGCAGTGAGAACAGGACAGAAGAGGAATTAGCAGTGATCACAACCAGCGAGGAAGACTCACAACAAACCTCGAATGAAAATAAAAACGAAGATGAACAGAAAAAACTTGAAACAATCGAAAGCCGAACGGGCCAAACTGCGACAATAAGAAAAGTCTTCGAAGCAAGTCGCTTCACAGAAGAAGAATTCTTCAACGCAAAGTCATATTCGCCGAATAAACGAACTAATGACGATCGCAGTCCATCGATGATAGCAGAGCAACGGGCCAGAAGGAAACTTCTGAAACCCGACACTGAATCCACAAGCAACATCAAAGGGTAAAACGAAACCAACCTCCATCCAAAATCAAAAATGGCTCTTGATATAGTGCCATTAAACATAAATGGAATTACGGCACATTGGCAAAAGCGAAAAAACTTGATAAAAACTACAAAAGATTGGAATATAATGGATACACTGCCAGAATTTTTCAACCGCAGAAAACAATAGTCAGGGAAATCGAAAGGATGTTTTTCAGATTCCTGATAGACCCTGAGAAAATGGAAACGATCAGTCGCAAAACACTGATAAAATCCAAGAATGAAGGAGGACTGGATGTCCCCTACCCAAGTTCTAAAATAACCGCCTCTGATTTAATGAAAATCAACAGGCTGGTGAAAATAAAAAGACCGAACGAACTTTGGGAGAATGAAGCAATATATCTAATAAGCACAAAAATAAAAAGATTCAATGAAGGAATCTATTCAAACAGTACCCCACATGCAGACAAGCCAGCAAAAGAGTGGGAAAAGCTGTTAGAATCACAACAGAGAATGAACTGGAATCAAGAAAAATGGGAAGAAGCCAATTTCAAAATGATATACAAAGAAGTGAACAAACAATTCGAGAATGCAACAGAAGAGAAAGATAAGAATATATGGTACAAAGTCAACAACACTTACATAAATGCGGCACCGAAACTAACAAACAAAGAAAAAGTCAACAACTACAGAATTGCGATGAATGCATATAACTTTGGAGAAAGAAAGGAGAAGAGAAACCTCTTGACGCCAGGTCAGGCGAAAAGAGAGAAGTACGAATGCAAATTTTGCAGACATGCGACANATAATGTCAAGCATGNTTTTGCAAAATGCCAGGTGTCGACTCGGGTTCTACGCAAG
The DNA here is from genome assembly GCA_000444245.1 of Botryllus schlosseri. Taxonomy (NCBI): domain Eukaryota; kingdom Metazoa; phylum Chordata; class Ascidiacea; order Stolidobranchia; family Styelidae; genus Botryllus; species Botryllus schlosseri. The sequence goes on along the minus strand of ATSW01129351.1, from coordinate 6,605 downwards.
GTTGCAAGAATNCTGAAAATAGGTAAACTGAAAGAAGAACAGATCCTTCAAAATAAAGACAACGGAAGCAGCCTAAAACTGCTNATGATCANAATCTTCAAAAGAAAANTATTAAAAACAAAACAAAACAANTGGATATCGAAAACGATTGGCAGAGGGAAACAGAAAGCTGGACACTAAACATGACGAAGAAAATATTGAAGAAAATCAAAAAAAGAATTCAAACAGGAGAGNTGATCTCGTTGAAGGAAGGGGCCGACGAATGGATGACATGCATCCAGGATCANCTTGATGGAAGCGAAGNCGGACCCNAGTCCGATAGAGAAAACGAGACGNGAGTTGGAAATGAACCTGACGACGACGGCCNGGCTGGAGATGAATCCGACGATGAGGAATCTGAAGGAGACGATTCGGCCGATGATGAGTCTGATGCGGACGAACCGGATGATGATGATGATGATGGAGAGGACGATGAAACTGAAGCAGGAGCGAACCTGCGAAGAGATGAAATTATATAGTGCCGATGATATTTTATTGTCATTTCACAACTGCATATATAATCATGTATATTTGAAATATCTTGTTTTGCAGGGGCGGGCAACTTCTCCAGTCGGCGGGCCGGATATAGGAAATTAAGTACTTGGCGGGCCGGATTGCTGAATGGAAACATTATTCGCCCATTTATCCACATTACAAGGAATAAATCGTATTTAATGAATGTATTTTAACGACGGCAATGTAACTTTAAAAATATTTCTTGCCAATAATGACGAAGACAATGTGGATTTGAGAACAGCATTGTCATACATGCGCCGCCATGTCTGCTTCTCTCTGATCAATCAACACGCTGTGCAACCCTAAAGATTTCAAGGCGTTCGATAAGCCCGACACCCCAGATTTACCAAATATCTATTCATTGGGGTTGAGTAGGTGACGAGATAGCGTGGTTGTTCAACTGTGTGGCCTATTTTATCTCGATATTGAAGTCATGCGGCCCGCGGAATCTGAAAGTGGCCCGCGGCCCGTTTTGAGTTGGCGACCCCTGGCATAAGCGGTGTCTTACAAAAGGCTAGAAGTGTGCCGTGCTACAAGTCTACGGTAACGGAATCAAAAATATGAAATATCGGTGTGGTGTAAATGACCATTATAGTCGACAAGCACCATGATTACCACAAATGACATTAGGGTTGAGTACATCGTAAATGCCGATAATGAAAGTCTTATCGCTTCGACGAACTTACGCGTAAGCTCCACCCTCGCTCGCTGAGCATACTTATGTACAATACCACACAGTCACTAAAATTTGATGCATGTAAGCAAGTAGTGGGGAATCTCGGAAGACTGGGGCCGCGGGCCACATTATCATGTAAGATGGATAACTGTCTGCGGGCCGGACAAAATCCCTTCGCGGGCCGGATCCGGCCCGCGGGCCGTATGTTGCCCACCCCTGTTGTTTGCAATGAGTCATATTAGAAATAAACGCCCCCGTCGGGCTCATACAAAAAGAATAAGCAGATTGGAGTATTTGGTTGTATTAAGATAAGCATCGGAGTATTGGAGTATTTGGTTGTATTAAGGTAGCAACCGGCGTAAGTATACTAACGGCTATTTCAGATTCAAGGAGCGTACCGGAGCCGCTGAGGCATTAGCTACTTACCGTAAACCTCAGTTTTAACCTAGCGATTTAAGTAGGCTACTTCTTCCTTCCTTCTTTTCGTCAACGTTCGGACTTCATTTTCGAGTCTCCTTCAGACTCAATCCTTCTACCTCTCCAGGACTCGACTCCTCTTCGTGGGTCGAGTCTTGGTGAGTCTATTCTCTTCGAGTCTTGACTCTCTCTCTTGAGTCAGGACAGGACTCGATGAGTCTTTTCTTTGGAGACTTGACTGTCTCTGGAGTCAAGCCTCCACTTTCTCCTTTCTCTCGCGCCTCTCCCTTGAGACGACGAGAGACTTTATTTTAACCTTACTTTACCTTCGATCGTTTGACGTCTGCTGTCTCGATCGAACGATCTCTCTAGCCGTCTGACAACGCTAGCCGTCTGACAACGCCCTTGCAAACGGCTTTGTGCCTACTAAAAAGCGCTTTCAAACAACGCTACTGTCCTGCATTTTAGAGTGGGATTAGCAACTATAGTACATCGCTATAGTCTGTTATCCTAGGCTCTTGTGTAACAAGCAGCGAAAAAAACAGTAGTGACAGCTCGCAAGAATCAGGTTAGCTAGACCAACCTTCGGTAAACTGTAGCAAGCCTTCACACAAGCCTTCACACACAGATACCTGAAGGTTCAAGAGAAAGATAGTACAAACAGAAGCCGACAACGAAAGAGCAACAAGGATGGCATACGCAAACGCAGTACAAAACATTCAAGCACAACGCGTAACATATGGACTTAGACCGAGATCTATAGACGTAATAGCGCCATCCGAAACGACCGCCTTTCAAATAATCGAGGTGCTAAGATCACACCCACAGCTCTCTAAACACCAGGAAGACATTCTCTCCCTGTTTCAAATAGGGAAAAACACCTTTAACTTAACTTTCACTGACGCACAGCCAGCTGAGCAGATGAAACGAAACTTCCTTCAACAAGGCGAGAATGGGATTGCCACTGATAATGACACCATTTACTTTGAATATCCCAGACTGCCGACAGTTAAGATCAACGTTAGAGCAATTCCTACGGAAACAGAAGAGGAAGAATTCAGAAGGAAGTTTATATCTTACAACTGTGGCACAATCAAAGAGACGACTAAAATCTATCATCGGGGTACAAATATACAAAACGGCTATCGACAAATATCGGCCGAAAACTATCAGCTGGGCAAGATCCCCACCCTTTGTATATCTTAGGAAGGCACCTTGCAAGGTGTATCTACCAGATACAGATGAGACGCACAAAAAATGCTACAAATGCCTCCAACCTGGGCACGGATCCAGAGAGTGTCCCAATCAGACGGCGTGACTACTGTGCAAACGATACGGACACGTAAAAATAAATTGCCCAGAAAGGTTAGTCGAAGAAAACACAATACAGATGGAGATCACTGCTACTCAGCAAGTAAAAACCAATACAAAATCAGGTACCGGTGCGAGAAGGAAAATACTTCAACACGAGCCGATGTCTGGCTCGCAATACACAAAAACGGCTGCCGCGCAGCAATCACAATTGGCGTCTCAGGGAGAAGAGACACAAATCCCTGAAACGCAGCAAACCACATCACCCGGACAAGACGAAAATACACAACTAGACATAGAAATCGAAAATAAAACACACGGCGAGAAACCGAATATCGATGAAGGAAGTAGTGAGGTAAACGATACTGAAATCGAAGACGTCTTCAGGCAAATAGACTCTATGTGCGAAGAAGAAAGCGTGCTGAACAAAACAATAATCAAAGCTACAGCTTAATTGAGAGCAGCAACGAAGATGAAGGAGAACTGACTATAGTAATCAGTGAAGAGGAAATAGCAGGCCTGAAATACCCGAGAAATCGAAAGGAGTGATAGCGCACATGTCACGTAAAGTCTTTGAGGAACGCTCCTTTACCCAGGAAGAAGAATCGCCGAACAAACGCAATAATGACCAGAGAAGTCCAACTGGGAGACCGAAACCTAGTAAACAAAAAGTAGCGCGCCCATTCCAAAATCCGATGGATATTAAAATTTTATCCTTGAACGCCAATGGGATGGAAACCCATTGGTTCAAAATTAAAAACCTACTCAAAAGGGACAAGAATTGGAATATAATATGTCTACTCTATGGGTCTCTTGAATGCATAACTAAAATAAGGAAATGGACAAAACAGAACGAATTCTTATAATATCCAAACCACATAAATGTCGGGCAAACTTGGATAGATACAGAAAAGGGAAAAACACTACTATAGAGGGACCAGTATAATTATCAGAAAGGAAATGGGAACTAAATTCGGAATCACCCATCGGATTATAAAGGAAAATAGGGCACAAGCGCTACAATTAACTGATCACGAAACGGATGAGGACACGACAGTATACAATGTATACGGTCCCAGTGACGTCGGAAGACATCAAACGGATTTTTATAAGGAACTTATAACGGAAATCGAAAAAGACCCAGACAACGCAATATAGTCACCGAGAAAATAGATTCTAAAAACACCGAGAATTTTAAATTTACACTAGCGGCCAAAGTCTGGAAATCCTTCACGGAAATATATAAAATACGAGACGTATGGCGTTGGCGAAACCCAGCTAAAAAACTATACACAATAATGAAAGCAAGGCAATCAAGACGGATTGACAGGATATATGTGTCGCAGAAAAATCTAGCTAGCGAGAGTCAGAAGCACGACCTACATACTTAACACTATAAGCAGATCATGTCTTCATGCAAAAAATCCATATTGCTAAACCCTTCAACATCCAATGGGGTAACCGGGTCTGGAAGAATGATGCCAGACTCTTCCAGAACGAAGAACCGCACGAAATAATATAAAGGACCCACCAGACATGCACGGAAAACAAGCCGTTTTTCAACGATGTGTATATGACTGGTGGGACTACCTGAAAAAACAAATGAAAACGCAACTAAAGAACTACAGCTGGTTAAAAAAAGGCCGAAAACGACAACTTTGTATGAAAAAAATACACCAAATCCAAAACGACCCAAACCCGCAAGATAGCCCCCTTGAGGCCGTACGTAAAAGAACTAAAGAAAATAGAGGAGGAGGAAATACGCCACCAATGTAACCTCCATAAGCTTAGGGACCTCGAGGACGGCGAAAAACCTACAAGGTTCGAAAAACTGAAGCAGAGAAAGGAAAGTAAGATATTGAGCGAGGTAATAAATGAAAGAGGTACCACGATCACCTCTAAAGAGGGAGTATTAGGAGAGGTAGAAGACTTCTACAAAAACCCAAATTCTTCACATACAGCCGAAAAGAAACTTCCCAACCCAAAAATCAAAATATGCAGACCTAAAAAAGCCTAGCATAGAAATACTAGGACAAATATTCGGAATAAATCAGGTGATAGACACCTGGAAAAAGAGAACAATGAAAATCAAGAAAATAGTCGACGCCTACAGGCACAGAAAATTAACATGGATTGAAAAAAAAAAACATCCTAAACTCGTTAGCTGCAACGCAAATAATATATAATGCGCGAGTAATAGCGATGCCAAAGGAAGTACAGAAAGAAATACAGAAGATGTATTTCTACTTTCTCTGGCAACCAGAAAAAATGGAGGCTATAAAAAGGAAGACCCTAATATCAGAAATGAGGAGGGGAGGAATCGAAATGCCGGATGTTGAGGCAAGAGTGAAAAGCCTGTGAATTAGAAAATATCCTAATTCTTAGAGAAATGGAAAAACCAACAGAACTATGGCACAAATATGCCATTTATGAGACGGGAACCAGAATAAAAGAAATTAACAAGAATCTTTATAGGAATACAGGACCCCACAAATTCCCGACCCCGCCCACCTGGGTCGAGAATCTGGAGATGAGCAGACGTATAGATCTCGATGAGGAGGAGTGAGTGAGGCCACCCATAAGTCCTTGTTAAGGCAATAAAAAATTTGAATGAAATTAGGCCAGACATCAGAACGGAAAAAGGGGAGGAAATTAGTTGGAATAAAATTAACCAAACGAAGTATGACACCCAAAAAACTATTACAAATGAAGAACCCATCATAAACTATAGAACAGCGCAGAACGGGTATATATTTGGGAACAAAAAAAGAAATCGAAACACAACGCACACAAATTTAGGCAAACCATTGATATTAAATTAAACTGTGAATTCTGTAATGAAAGAAGCGATGACGTAGAGCATATCATCACGTTATGTACACATCTTAAAAAATTACGGGAACCAAATAGGGAACATTGAGGAAAAAACTGAATAAAAATCAAATCCTATATAATATCGGAAATTGCAAGCTAGATTGGACCATACTGTCGATCTACAAGAAAGCCGCTATAAATTTCAAAATAGCACTGGATATCGATAACAGAATGATCACAGATGAAAATATAACAAAAAACATATTGAGAAAAATGAAAAGAAGATTAAATCGAGTAACACCAGACAAACAGACGGACAAACTAATCGCAAACATCGCGAAGTTACAATCTGGTCCACTCTAACCTAATGAAAAAAAATAATAATAAAACACAATAACCCCTTAAGCTGGGCTCCAAATGAAAGCTTGGCCAACCCAACAAAAAAAGTGACAAAAATCCCAACCACTCGCGGCAGGTGGGCAGCGTTTGGACCACAAATGGAAATATTGCCTCCTTTTGCCGTGATGACATTGATGTAGTTGGTTGTACTAGGGTATGGAAAAAGTTGGTTGTACTAAGGTATGGAAAAACCTGACAGAACCAAATTCCATTGTAGTTGTTGGCTGTACTAAAATACGGAAAAACCTGACAGAATCAAAGCTAGAGGAGCCAACAAGCTTAATAGAGTAAAATAAGATGAAACCGTTAAACTAAGTTAAGAAACCGTTTTGAAATTAAACTACTAAGTTAAGAAACCGTTTTGAAATTCGAAACCGTTAAACTAAGTTAAGAAACTGTTTTGAAATTCCTGTTTTTTGAAATTCCTAAGTTG
>KE604831.1:0-12213 GCA_000444245.1 Botryllus schlosseri | reverse complement strand
CGTGACTTGACTTGACTTGACTCGACTTGACTCGAGTCACCTCCAAAAATTGAGTGACTTGACTTGACTCGAGTCACTTCCGAAAATCGATTGACTTGACTTGACTCGAGTCATAATCTGCAATGACTCGAGATGACTCGTGACTCGAAGATAGTGACTTGATCCCAACACTGTTGGTGTCAACAAACACTATGAATACCACAAAACAACAAACAAACCTACGTTTGCAGAGGAAATGTGAACCTCATGATCACCCGCAACATGGTCACAAAGTGCAATGAAATCGGTATGGTCGAAAAAATACCAAAGTATCTTTAGTGTGATGGATAACAGGTATTACATTCTTTGTGGTGGCGTAAAAGGTACATATTTGAAATTTGACATATTAAATTCTGTTATGACGTCATAATGAGTGATACTCCAACTCGAATAGCATATTACGTGATTCAGAATCGAATCACTCAGGTAGGCCCTACTTGATGTTGCCCAGCAGCCTTTCTTATAATATCTTCGAATATTTGTGTCTGGCCTAATTTCGAGGAAATCGTGATTACTTTCCATGTAATCGTAATCGACTATTGCAAGATCCTGCTGCAGTCGTATTCTGTCTTGATCGTAATCGTGATCGATTGCATTGGTACAGTAATTGCCCAATGTCTGATCGTGGTCATATCGCTGGCTAACCCCTTGTTGCAGTAATGTGCTGAAAGAAGGATAGGAAGTCTATTTATGTCCTTTCAATACGATTCAGCATTTTTTCATAATATTCCAAAAATTTTAAAGTTCGGTCTTCAAGTAGGCCTACAGCTGGTTCTAATTTTAATTCTAATTCAACTAATCAATTACTTTTTCAATTTACTAGATGCAAGAAACTAACTGCAGAGAAGGATTTGCAATTGAGGAGTATCGAAATGAGTATGGTGCTTCTCGAAGAAGGGATAAAGAATGAACGTGCACGAATCGTCAAAATATTAACGCGACAATCTCATCAACTCAAGCAGCAGCAGACTAAAATAGGTATTGGCTGTAGTTGCGCAATTTACCCTTTCGATGATCCCTTTCTTAACAAACGCAATTCTTCATTTTCAGAGACGCTTTCGTCCGCAAATCAGAAACTTGTANCAGCCATGATGGTGTTAAGGTGAATTAAGTCTTAATNAGCATTNATTTTAGGGTGCTGTGCGGCTTGTTCACGGAAATCGATTGTTATCAAATCCTGAATAACTAATTATTATTGTGNGAGGTTGTGAAGCGCATAGGTAAATCATTAACCATGTCACGGCGAAGAAACTGAACATATAATAGGTCTATAAATATATTTTCTTACACTACTTNATTTTATGCAAATATATCCGTATTTGAAGTGGATTTCTCAATGACGTCAACGACGAGTCGAACGTTGCAGTGAATGACCCCTTCGTAATCTTTAAAACANGACGTCATAATATGCGTATCATTANGGATAGCGACTTACATTTGAGCAGAGTCGAAATGCAAAATTTAATATTTTTCATAATGCTACCAGCAACATAATTTGAAAACGAATATAGTGATACGTATCAGCTATGTCATTATAGTCCTAAAATAAAACAAAATCGCTTAGAATATATGTGGCGTTATTCAGCTGCACACTGCACAGCTACTCAGAATACCGAAAGNGAGCNGTCGATGGCTAAATATAGGCTACTTCTCAGTAGATAATGCATTGGACTTNCAATATAGGTGCTATCGTGCATTANTAACGTTCACGAGACANACTGTTCTTCAGATACAAGAAACCGGTAAAATACTCATCAGTCAAAAATAGAGANGAGAAACGCAATGATTCCGCAAGTCCAAAGCATTCACGTACGCTCGANAAGAAGGAACGNAGTAAGGCNCCGAGAACTNATCCAATCGAAATNAANGGCAGCGATTTAATCGCATGCCGCGCGAAATCGTACGCTGATCAGCATGTTGAACGATCGATATCGGAACGAAGCCCGAGAGAATCTTCATCTGGTCAAAAGGAAAAGAAAAACAAGGCCCACAGATCACATAGCCTTCCGCAAGGTACTCGTACCATCATGCTATAAATGCGCATGTTGTGCGGAGTGCAGAAGGCGCTATAGAGCGGAGAAAGAAAGTATACGTGAGGGATTGGTCTTGAGAAGTGTTCGTATACATACAGATTATGAACTTAAATTATCGCTGGGACAATGTACAGTAGTAGGTATGCGTGCCAAGAGTTTACTCTCTTCCTGCATCCTTGAGTCTTTAAAAGTACTTATCGTAGATATTTATCTGTTTGCTTCCATACTTGTTTTCGTCCTACTTTTTGTCACTGTGTAATTTACTTTGCAATATTTACAAAACACGAATGAAATCTGAGCATATAGTCAACTGTCTGCAGAAGAACAGGACTTGAATCTATATATTTGAAATTGAATACGTCTTGGGTCAATTTTTCGACCTATTCAAATCCTGCTGTAAAACTATAGTGTTTCACAACTAAACAGCAGAAAATGTGAACAAAACATAGCAAGGTCCGGCAACAAAGGGGGTCAGTAAAGAAGTATACTTCTACAATTTTGGAGTAGGTTTTGTCAACTTACACTACTTACTCAAATGATTATGATCGCATACTACTTGTACTTCTACGTACAGGCCTAGACCTAGAATATGTAGAATTGTGATAGATACTTTTATAGTTGCTCGGAATTTATACTTCTACTTGAATAAATTATGACTTTACTCCTAATCTATACCAACGAGGACTACTTTGATTACATCTACATATCAGGACACCAATGCAGGCAAAGATTCAGGGACCTGGGTCAACAAAAGTGACGGCACAAATATATCCTACTGTAACCAATGGAAGTGATATCGCAGTGGCCAGAATATAAAGTCCAATGGCCGTCTAGCATGTCTGTCTTATCTCCAGAACAAACGTGAGATTACGATGAAACACTCGCGTTATTATTGGGCTGTGCAAAACGATTCGATTATATTCGAATCGGAGTCTAATATCAATTTTAATGATCAGAGGTGGTCAGTAGCGAATTACTTTTTGTTACTACACAAATAGTTTTCTTCTATTCGGAGCGGCCTATACGTACTCAAGTAATATTCCGCTACTTATATTTGGTAATATTTTGTAATTAACTTACTTACTTTTCGCTATGTACAATTTGTCAAGTAGAAGTATTATATTCTACCCGTGTGTGTGTGTGTGTGTGTGTGTGTGAGAGAGAGAGAGAAAGAGAGAGAGAGGACGGATAAATTTAGGGGCTGTTTTCTCGGAGTACCAACAGGAATTTTAATTGTTGTAGAGCAGACCTGGGCAAAGTGCGGCCCGCGGGCCAAATGCGGCCCGCGAAGCCATTCTGTGCGGCCCGCGAGAGGTTGCTTGGAATTCATAAAAAACCTGCATTTTTAATGTTGATGCGAGGAGTTGAAACGTAGGCTGTATCAACTAAACAGGAAATTCATTTACTTTGAAGCCTGTTTATTAATGTGCCTCGATTACGCTGCCTACGTACCTCGCATGCGTAATCCAGATTGAAAATAAAGGCAATATGGCAAAGTATGAGTAACAATTTGATTCTCAAGAAATCACTTTGTCCATAAAGTTTAGGTCAAGTCTACGTTGTTGTCATTGTCACATTACGCAATATGCGGTAGGCCTACGTGTTTCAAATTGTTACGTGAGGCGTTTCCAAATCACTAATTCGTACAAACAAGTCAATCAGTGCTCGCGATTACTATATGACTCATCATATCTATCACGGTGGGTCCATGAAGGATGAACGGGCATGTCAAAACGAGAAAGCCGAAAGCTGAAAGTCAAATAAGAAGGTTTAGAGCACTACTGGAGTTACGGGCAAACCCGTCCTTTTGGTTTTTGCCGAGCATGTCGCTGAGATTGAGGATTTAAATTATGACAAAAACACGAAACACTCGAACAAGGGAGGACGAATTTCAGAAAAACTGCCAACTTCCCTCAACATCAAGGCTATTTGAGCTGCTGACTGCTCGGAATGCAGCAACCAAGACGAGCTTTGTACTATCCCATTTACATTTCAGAGCGGTGGTTCTCGAAAACTGGAGAGGGCGTGAAAGCATCTGAAGGGAGGCGCGAAGCTGAAGTTGATATATTTTTCGCGCTTCGCGCGATATACCCCAGCTTATAGTAGAGCTATTGCTCTCTGTATTGTCTGACTTCGATATTACGGAATTCTCTCATCAGCAACCATAACCTTCCATGCCACGAAACTATCTGCTGGGATTAATAGAATTCTGGTTGCTCTTTTTAATATCTTGTGATATCATGATGGGGAGGGGGTTGCGCGCGAAATTTTTCACTATCATAGAAAAGGGGGCGTGCCCAAAAAGAACCACTGTTTTAGTGTCTTAATAGAAGAACGTGTACATGGGTTTGAAGAGAGTTACAAATATATCATGTTAACATTTTTCGAATCATGACGGCAAATAGATATTTTTTTTAATAAATCGTCAATACCCAACATCATAAATCGCCAATACCCAATATCAACACATTTATTGAGCAGCATTTCTTAACAATGTAATTTAGAAATAAAATTAATGCTGGAGAATATAGCTAAAAAATTTCACTCGGCCCGCCAACGTATTTTCTACTTCTCATTTGGCCCGCGGAGGAAAATAATTGCCCACCCCTGTTGTAGAGGGTTGGTTGGTTCCTTTCACGCCCCCTTGTCACCCATATCACATATTACATCACAGTACATATGGCGCAATAAACGTTTGGCACTATCGCATAATAATCTAGCAGCAGATGGCATGTCCTGATCTCGAAAAGTGGTCCTCGACTGGCCAGAGTTATAGACCCTGTTTTAACAAACCATCGTTGAATATTTCTGCACAAAACACATGAAATATATTTTGCGATCTGTTGCCAATAGTATTTGGATTTCTTTTTATGCATCATATCATTACTCTGAGTTCATCTAATTTATCGAAGTTCTTTTGTTAGGAGCACATGTGGCTATTTTCCGGAAGTACAATAGAATGAAAATGGCATTTTTACGATATACCATAATTTTCCTACTAATAGCTCAACGCTTTAATGTAGTATCCGATAAGACTTCTCCGTATTTCCATCGTCTTAACTACGGGCCCTATAACACCGGAGAGGGCGCCACTCCATGGCATTTTCTGAAACGAGGCGCTGGAGTAAATAAAAGTTAAGAACCACTATTCCAAAGCAAAACTATCATTTGCATCCGATGATGCAGTCGAGTTCTTATGCTGTGGAAAATCTATACTTCCTGGGATGTAGCCGTGCGAACCCAGCTCTCCGCACCTTCCGCCTAGCTCAGTTTCCAGCTTTTGACAGTCCATGAGAGCGTATTTATGACAGCTTTACAGAACTATTACATACTTGAGTAGATCTAAAGAAAGCTAAATCTACTTCTACTTGTAGTAGTTTTAGGGTGCTTTCAAAGACACTACTTCTACTCGTATTCGAGTAGTTTTTTTTTCGCTACTCCTACTTCTACTCCAGTAGCTATCTTGACTACTTTGACCCCCTCTTGTGTTAACTGACACCTTGTACAACTTCTTGCTCAACAAAGGCTATAGGAATCACCCTTACCGTTCCAGAATATACCACAATACAAACGCTTGCGATCTGGATGGTGTTCACTGTTCAGTTTTCACTGTTCATACGCAGTTGGTCCAGCGACTCTATGCATTCCTGAGTTTGTGATTCTAGCAGCAAACCCATTACTCTATCTTCGTGCGGAGATTGCATACGTTGATTCTTGATGATGATTACGAAGGAGTTGATTATCAGGTTCAATTCATTAAACTGTTGTCTGGATGGATGGATTACATCTGCTTACGAAAGACGAGATGTGCTTCGACGAGACATTCTTGTCAGATTGGGTACATCAGTGTTTTCTGGGAGTGTTTGGATGTGCGTTGCGTATGGTAGATTGGTAAACAGGCGGTGATGCTAATCGCAAGTTGAGGCCGTATCTATTGTCTTAACGTAATCGTGGAAAGTTATGTAATTTGATGCACAGACACCCGGTAGGAATGCGCTTCGTTAGGAAACAGGGGACAATGAGGCTGTGCGTTTTTTCATTAACCACAGTTTTTATAGGGATTGTTATACCAAACTTGAACGAGTATTTCTAGTCCAGACCAGTGGTTCCCAACCTATTTCGACTCACCGCCCCGTTATCAAGGTCGACGCAAATTGTCGCCCCCCCAATATTTTCGGAACCGAAAAATAGGTCATATAAACGAGGAAATGTTATACAACTAAACAATGATTGCTGATGAATCGACAAAAAATGTCATTTTCTCGACATGACTCTCGAACGACACGTCTCCGCACATAATAATCGATGGGGGTTTACCTTTTTTCATCAAACTCCTGAGGCATATCTAAAACAAACCGTTTTTCACGTGCATTTCGTGCCCATATCGCCCCCTTCGTTATTTTCGCGCCCCCTAGTTTCTCAAAATCGCCAACTGGGGGCGATATAGCCCACGTTGGTAACCATTGGTCCTGACAGTTGATCACTGGAAATGCGATAAAACTAAGATGAAGTTGGAAGTTTGAACAATGAACATGAGGAAATTTTGAACTCGCGGGACACCCGTCATCGCTATGTTCCAGTCATTTATTCATATGGGCAAAAATAATTCAAATTCATATTGTCTCCAGAACGGCACGTATATTTTCGTTAGCGTAATTTTCAAACTTTTCAGCAGAATCACGTTATGACTTTCGCTTGCCTTGTTCCGCGTACCACTGGCGCTCGGTTGAGCAGAAAGCATCTCGGTAAGTGTTCGATTGCTGTTAGAATACTAGGCCTGCTGGAACATTGGGATATATATGACGCATTCAACTGACACTTCTCGTAGACTTAACAGTTCTAGTTATGGGTTTGGAATTTGTTCAGTCAACCGAGAGTAACATGACAGCCCAGACGCCCATTCTGAAGAAGTGGTCAAATGATTCGAAACATGGAGAAATAAACTTGACGCGTCCTGTAAAAACTTCACGAATATCGTTATTTTTTATAAACTCGCCATTGTAATCTCAATTAACTGTAAAACGGCCGCATACACACAATATCTGGGGAGCAATCTGCCTCCCAAGGGAAATGGCGACATTGAAGTAACTATAAATCTAGGTGAAATCTAATTGTTAATCCTATAGAATAGGCTACATAAAGTGATCAAATTACCGTATCGTGGTGAATGACGAATTATGGCAAGAGTCCGGATTTTGTAGGTCGAGAAAATTCAAAAGATTGACGGGAATTCACTCAAGTTATAATGGCGAACCTTCTAATAAAGACGACACCACGTTCCCTCCAATGTTCGCTACACAAGAGTCGGTGAATAGTGTTCACTGAATACGTGCACCTGAACTTTATTTCTTTACACGGGTAAAACATCAACAGACTTTCAATAATGACAATAAAGCAATCGGATTCATCAGATTCTCGGGCAATGTTACAGCGTCGGTCAGTTGCCGATATAAGTGCGCGTAAAGCATTGAACGACGGTCTTTCATGCAGACAGAGTTAGAGTACAGCTCCAAATGAAGCGACCATGACCATGTCAAATTAAATGTTTATTCCGGCATTTTAGGATATGCTTCATTTTTGCTTTTGACCCTGTAGCGCCTATGATCATCGGCACAATGAATTTTGTACCGCTATATGATCTCGCCTTTCATATTTACCAGTATTTATTACATCCTATTATTAATATTATTCTGACTCGATTTCAAATCGAATCTGATTTTGGAGCCGAAGGTATTCGGTAAAATGCAAAAGTCCCGCTACTCCCGTAGAACTATTTCGCTCAAAGTCGAATCATTGGTCTATTATGTCTGGGTGAGACGGGCTATACATATATATATCGATGTAGGCGTAAAATTAGATGCCATTACTAGAATAAATTTGTATTCCAAACTTGGTCGTCATTTGCAAACAGAAGGTCGGTACGCGTTCTGTATAAAGGGGATATATATGGATGGGTCTATATCTGGGATTTAGAAAATAACAAATATACAGACAGATGCATGCGATCATGCGTGCATGTATTTGCAAGCTCCTCCCAAGCCCGTCCAACGAAAACAGAAGTACAGTTTTTGTAATAGTCTCAAGACTTGGTTAGTATAGGTGATTTACCGAATTCGCGGATCCGAAAACCAGTGGTACTAAACCTTGTTTCCTTCAGCGTGCCTTTTCAAAAAATTCCCAGGTCTGCCTCCTCCTTATTTTAAGGACTGTAATGGGTAAGCGGTCAAAGTCTGGTCGGTCTTTCGGGTTGGGGCTTTATTATTGGAAATATGTCGCGCTTGAATCGCGCCCGATAACCACTCGACAAATTAACGATATAATAATTCATCGAATCAACCATCGGATACCGGCTCGTACCATCTGGTTCGAACCCGATGCACACATCCCAAATTCACATACTATTGGCAATACGGAGAAGTTAATTGTATTGGGTTTTGTTCTATTGCCTTGTATGACTAATCAACTGAGAATGTAGCAGAGATCTTTGCTCACCTTGAATTTAGTACTACACCCAGAGTTATTAACTTACGCATGAAAATATTCCGAACGATGCATCACATATTATGTAACGTTCATGTGAGGTTGTGAGTCACAGGCCACACCACTAAACAGTATCATCATTTATGAGACGGTGAAGAAATATTCTGAATGTTGTAGCTCTCAAATACAAGTATATTTAGTTATTCATTTTGGTCAAAAAGCTTCAAATCGTCTTTAATGTGCAAAGGGCTCTTTCTTCGATTTCGAAACGCTGTGCACTGCACGATGTTATCTCTAGTTCGAAACATCCTGTGGAAAATAACCCGAGCTAGCGTGACGGGAGTGTTTTAACGGAGAATTGGTGATCCAAAAGTACGCGTAATCCATTTTACATTAATTAAAATAAATTGCTGCATTCATGGGAACATGTTGGAAATAACGTCGGTATATTACACGCGAAGACGAAAAATTTCAAGACTTGACAGATTTTGTCAAATGTTAATTTGCAATGAGAACTCTGCAGAGCTCGCAGAGTTCCCATATGGGATATGTAGAACTGCTGTTTTACTATATAATCATATGTCCCTACTACATGATATACTGCGACACCATTTTTCTTCAGCGCCACCCATATCGCCTCTTTAGAAATCCAAATCGCCCCTGTGGGTCTCGGAGCCTAGGTTAAGGTCCACTGCGTTAAACGGTGGTCTGCCAACCCTTACGTCCTAACGTTGCGTAAAACAGTTATATATACAGTCGCGTTCGGCTCGCTCGCTTCTAGAATAGAATATGAAATTGTGATACTATAATGACGACTCGCAGGTCCTGGTCGGGATCTTCTATATATGCTTGGAAGAGGCCCCCGTCGTTCAGCAAACAGAGCTGGAGACAATGTCCTCAAAAGTTACGACTTCGGTAACAACAAATGGAGGATCGTGGACGAAAAAATGGGATCCGGAAGGTATTGAAGTTTCCCCATGTGCATTTCTAATGGAATAATATATAGCAGGAGTGGGCAGATCTGGTTCATGCGCGAGACGCATATCAAAAATCTTAGTTTTAAAGGAGCCACAACACAAAAATTCAAATTACGAGTTTATTACGTCACAATGAAATGTAGGTTATCGATGAACTTTATTATTGTGTGGTGATACAGTGCCTCTTCATCTGGGCTGCAAGGTGTTTGAAATCAGGCAGATGTAACGTCAAGGCAGTGTGGAGCAGTTCCTTCAAATGCTGCTGAAGATTTCAGCTAGGTAATCTTACTCCATAAATATGTCTTCGTCGGGTAACTCGTGGCAAAGTTTTGATGTTTGGTTTCGCATAACAAGGTTTCAAATTACTACCTTTGTAATTATTGAGCGAATCTTGACAAGGCACAGTGGCATACCTTCAAGACCACTGAATGCAAAACTCTTCATCAATTCTGTTTTAAAAGTTCTATATTTGCTGCTCAAATTTTTTTCTTGCAAATTCTGTAGTTATTGCTGGCCTTTACAAAACAAATGAAAGAGCCGTATACATCATTGTTTGTCCGAAAATGATCGGGACCTGCGCTACCATGATTAATTTATCTAGTGAATACAGTGATTTATCATTGATTAATGATGAACCATTGTTGCGTGTGGAACGTTTGTGTGAACTCCATTCGAGATGTGGTGCCACCTTCCCATACATTTCACAAACTAAAACCAGACGGAAATGAAGAACGCGAAAACAATATACGCTTATTGTTGTAACGTGATTGAATGCATCAATTTATAATCCGACTAGACCTAGCTCTCTTGCACAATGTCAATCAATAAACAGCAGCAATCAAAGGCTCAAAAAGCCGCAGTTTGCCAACCCCTAATATATGATACTATATTGAGCGATCATTTTAACGATAGCCTGAATATTGCCCACATGTTGCCTAAATTTGCGTTTCGTTATTGCCATCAATGTGAACCTCTTCTTTTAGTAGGTTTTTTTCCGCTGTCGTTGTTTACGAGGAGTGCATTTGGGTCATTGGTGGCTATATATCTAATAGCGGGCCTACCAATTCCGTTGTGATATACAATCCTAAATCCGGAAAATGGAGCGATGGACCTAGTATGACACACAAAAGACATTCATTGCGTGCAGTTGTGGTGGGTGATGCCATTTATGCGGTGGGTGGAAAGGACGGAACGGAAGGTATATCATTTTCTGATCATAAACAGATGTATGATTTGGGTTCCGATTTCATCGTTTCGCCTCAATATCGTTGAAATTGTTACGATTATACCTCTCTATCAACATAGGCTGTAAGTATGGTGGACTTGTACTTGTACACATGGCCGTAACTGCCGCACCCCAAACCCCCCAATTGGGGGGACCCGAGCTCGAAAGGGGGCCGCAAATTTTTTGGTGAATTAGCATAAATTCTAGGGTATTTTTTAAACTTTATGCAACTTTTTCAAAAATTTTTCGCGCTGGGCGCGATTTCAAGTTGCCATATGTTATGATTATTGGGTAACTCTTCCCCCAAGGAAAAATACGCAAGATTTATAGAAATGGGCATATCGGCGTTGGCCATTACCGCGCCGCGACGTACCAAGACATACAGTATTAGGCCATGTATCACGCGACTCCAAGAAGCGTGCCAGAACGATCGGCAGTGAGAAACCTTGGCCGAAAAGGACTGCCCTTATGGTGACCGAAAACTTCGTTATATATACGAAATACATATAGGTTTATTTGTTCATAGGCGCCTAAATGACTGGCGCCGAATGTTCCTGTCTTGGTAATCTGAACCTCACAAGACAAATACCACCCCGCAGGGAAAAATTAGATGCCAGTGAAGAAATACCAATTGGAAATCGTGTGATCAATTAGTTTAGTACGTTTGGGCGATCCTATATTTTTTGATATAGCGGAGAGGAGGTCACGAAGTAACATGTAACGAAGTCATACCAACGAGTCCGTCCGTCAGAAGATGTTTAATTATTATTTAAGGGCTTTACAGTTTCAAAGACACCTCACTCAGCTCTGCCGGTAAATCTGATTACGTGAGTAGAGAAGACAAGAAATTGATAGCAATATATATGCAATTCCCCATCTTATTGACCGATTTTATTATGAATTATCAAAAATTTTCGCGCTTGGCGCTGGCTAACTGAACAATACAGTACGACTGTCATTTCGTGGCAAAAGCGAACGACGTGAATGGGAGGGGGGTTAGTTTATCACCATATGGGAGCCCAAGACTCAAGTTTTTTTGGGGCCTGACGAAGTGCTGTTTCGTCCATGGCAACGGGTAGTCGGGTATACACCCGGATATGTACAATTATTATTGAGGGGTCCTACTTTTTCAAGCACACCTTACTTAGCTCTACCTGTAAATTAAATTACGGAAGCAGAGAGAGGATAGAAAGTGATAGCAATAATAAGCAATCCCGATCATATTGACCCATTCAGTCACGAATTATAGAAATTTCTCGCGCTTCGCGCGATTAGGCAGGCAAAGCTGACTCACTAAACGGACACCCAATGAAGAAACGGCGTAGATCCAATGTAAACATCGTATAGTCGGAGGGGGGTCTGGGGGGCGAAGCCCCCCATAAATCCGGTTTACCACCCTATGGGGGGCCCAAAACCACCGTTTTGGGGGGGGGCTGACGAAGTGCTGTTACGGCCCTGC
>ATSW01129345.1:0-11198 GCA_000444245.1 Botryllus schlosseri | reverse complement strand
ACTCCTTGTCGCTTCGACATCTTCCTGTCTTTTCATTGTATCGCATTTTTTGTGCTGTATTGAACTGATAAAATTGCTAATAAACCAATGATGATGATGATGATCAGACGTACCGCGACCAAACTCCATAAAAAATTCTTTTTAATTTCGCATTCCAACATTCTACACGCATTTGTATCGCGCGGGGCTTACATTGCAATGAATGGACTATTCCATGAAGGATATTTTTGCGCATGGACGTATATCTATTTGGGCCATGACCATGTTTTCGATGGAGCACTTCCTTGGGTCACACGTCGGTCAAACTTTTATACGTCTCGGTCTCGGTGTATCCTGGCGAGGAAATGATCAGCGCCGAAATGCCGATGATGCGCCCGCAGTTTGAACACCCCTACACTAAAGCATCGCAACAGACTCAAGCCATACTCTCATAATTGCAAACACAGTTATTTCTGCAAAATTATATGGGTATTTTGTGCGAGAGTGGGTGTCCATAAACGAACAATAAAGTCAAGAAATTTGGTGACACTAAATCGCGGCAAGCGCGATTAAAATTTCAAGATTGCAACTCGTTTCTGTACAAAACTATTCTTCTTATGTCGAATAATGAAACAATTATGGGCTACATTCGAGTTAGGCATGGAGAATTAGTAGCCTAAAATTTTGTATATTACATAAAAATAGTTTCTTCTGGTTCATTTGAAGTTGCTGGAAGTTTCTTCGCGGCCCCAAATAATTTTCTCGCGGAACCCAGTTTGAGAGCCATTGTTGTACGTAGCAATTCCTAATTTTACATCTCCTGTTGATTTGAAAGGCTATTGTTGCTCTGACATTATTAATATTCGGATTGTCGTATTCAGTGCGGCAACATCATTAGATTAAAAATATTTTATATAAATTGTGATCTGTTCGCGAGGAATTGCTCTATCACGGGCCCGACTTGGTTCGTCTGTGACTCACTTCTCCTTTCGGAAGATAGTAAGATCAAGAAATGTTCAAATTATATAATTTAGCGTGTAACCTTGCTCAAAATTAAGTCCAATAATGATTGAAGAGATTCATAATGTTTTTATACTTATATTGGAGACAGGTGATACATTACTTCACTTGCCTCCCCTGAACCACGCCTGATTTCACACGGTCGGATTATTGCGATTTTTGTCATTACAAACCATGTTGTTGTTGTAGTATATTAAACAGAAAGATGTGGCGCTTTTCGCCTGACGATCTTTTGCACCACGGTCAAAGGAATTGTAAACTAAAAGAGGGTGTCGTGAAATAATGATAGATATCAGAATGGAGTAAAAACACCACAAACCATGTTAAGTGTAAACAATAATGAAACATTTTTTAATCAATGGGCATATTATTCAAAACACGATTTATAATAGCTCTCGAAATGTATTTTTGTTGTCCTATGCATTGCCGAGGTTGCAATTATGGCAAATATATGCAATGCATAGGCATCGGCATGCCGTGACCTGCGAGCATATGTGTCGAATGAGAAACAGCTGCTGCCAAAGATCATTTACAGATTGTTTGGTTTCACGTAGTGTAACATTAAAGCGTTACGGGCATATGAATTCGTATGAGTGCATGTTGTCCTTTCAATAGCACTACGATTTACATTGATATATTATATTACGGCAGTGGTTATTAGCCGGTGTGCCGATTTGACTGCTCAGGTGTGCCGTAACAGAATGTGGTAAACGATGTCGACGTACAACAAAAACTAAGGAATCCAAATTCTGATTGTGGCAGAATCGATGGTTCAATTATATTTACCCGCTCAAGACACACAATGTACAATGCGATGCAATGAATATACAGGAGGACGTCGTAACAAAAGCGTAAGGCTTCTCTCACTCAATGTGGCATCCCAGCCTATAAGGCTCTTGTTCTATCTTCATCTTTCTTTTTAGGCCTCCTTTTAGGCTCGTTCTTTTAATTCTCCTCCTTGGATTAGTCATTGAACGGGTATTTATCTGGACTTTATATTGCAAAGACTCTGTGAACATACCGAAGTAAGGGAAGAGAATTTCAGATCAACCCCCGATGCTACGGAACTTGCTACTGTCAGGAATCAATCCGTCTCTTCGTCAACAATTTCGACGAGGACTTGCAACAGAGTATAAGCTAACGTCTCAAAGGTTTGGGCCAGTCCGAATAACGTGTTCAGCATCTGAATATTGCTACCTGGATATTGACCAAAGTGTGAGACGGGTTTCTATACTTGTTACCGGCATTAACCCATAAACAAGTTATCCAACACCTCAATCTCAGGTCTTTGGTTCATACAATAAACATATTAAATCAAGATGGATACCGAACGCATTCCAGATTTTCTACATTGGACAACGATGTTCTTGATGTTGTGTGATAGCTGATCAAGCTCACAGCAGACGGTCACTAATTATTCACAAACGGAAAGCTGAATATTTCGAACAAACTTTTTTAACAAAGCAAGTAATGTTTTTTAGATTGTCAAGGTAATGCTCATTTAGTGTTGATCTTTTTATGCTGCCATCGCCACGCAAAAAGTTGTCCGAAGTTGAAATGCAAATCATTTGAATCAAAGATGCTATAATGACGTGAAGAATTGCAATATACGTGAGAAAGGTTCACGTTGCAGAACCTACCAAGGTTGATTTGTTAACGTGAACCTTTAAATTTCTTAGGTTCACACACAGAGCGCGAAAGTGGACCTGAACCACACGTTCACACCATCCCTAGTGCCGCCAACCAATTCTCCTCTTGACAGGGTGCCGTGAGATCGAACGTGTTGAGAACCACTGCTGTATTACAGTGCCGGTAAACAGTCTTTACCTTTCAGTGGACAAAAACCTTTCATTTAAAATCTCCATCAGTTCGTAACTTATTTTTACCGACAGAAGCATCAAAGGAATGTTTGTTCTTCATGCGATGTTTAAAAATATTAACGATGTACCATTATGTATAATGATTATTACAAACTATATAAACAATGCTTGAATATCTTTATCCAAAGGTTAGATCTTGAAAACCCAATAAATAATCATTAATCACTCGATAAATATATCTTCGTCGTCCAATACAATGCAGATACTGTGTAATTATGTCAGGAAATATGCATCGGTGACCTGTAGGCTTCGAGTATATAAATCAACCGAGAAACGGCTGCTGCTAACCAATATGGTTTGGTTGAGTGGTGCTGGAATATAGGTCGATTGTTAAATTAAATTGGGCGCCGCAGTAAATATACGACTTTCGTATAACAAGAATATGAAATCGCGAAGATGCATCTCGCAATTTTGAAGCTGTCGAGAGATACTGAACTGAGAGAAACTCTGCAACGACTCATCGTCTAATACGTCTTATATATACTTGCTCGAGTAATGTTGGAATCGATCGTTTTCTACTTCGACTGGCAGTAGTTTTGATATGACTTGAAAATCGCTACTAGGACTAAAACTGAGTAGCGACTTACGGCATTTCTTTTACTTGGACCTGAGTTTGCAAACGGTAACAATTGACCCGAGTCGCGATTTTTTGCTGGTTCGACTTGACTCGAGTCATTTCTCAAAATACGGAAAGCAGAGCTGTAAAAATTGCCTGTAACGAGACTTTTACTCTAAAAAACTGAACAGTGCAAAGAATGACTCGACCATCTGCTCGCCGACTCGGACTTAGACTTGACTCGGTGGTGAATTGGAAATGATTCGACTGGAATCTAGTCAAAACTATGAAAATGAGACTGACTTGCGACTCGGCACCTTGTGACTTGGGTACATTCCTGAGGATTAACCATCGGCACAAGGTCCTCCAGAATAGCCTCTTTGCCGCATGAGCAGCGTCTGCTCTCATATCGTTTGAGGCCATGGTCGTGATATATTCGCGGATTAAACAGTTATTTTGAGCATTGCGGATTATATGAGTCTTATGCGTAACATGCACAGCACATGAAAATGAATCTCTGGTTTTTGTCATCTTCAATAGCAATGCGCAATAAAGTATGATAGAGACCGTCCAAACATCAAAAGGACCGGAGCTTAATGCAGCATCATTCTGAGAACTAAAAGCAATAAAGTTGCATCTAACTGTGCGCACTGGACGCATGCTAGACAGCTAAACTATAGCAGCATTATGTAACACCGACACGGATTCCCCAGTTACTCCCAATTCAGGGGCACACTCTAATCGGTGGCAGGTCTGGTATCAGTCAAAATCTAGCGTCGATATATTTATGATTCGACGCAAATATGACATTTAAAATCGCAGTTATAGTTGGATTATTACCCCTGTTGAAACTTAGAAGTTTCATCACACATTAGAGTCATTCCCAGTTCAATTGACTTAATTTCTCCAGGGGGCTTCACCCCCTCCCCTTGAGATACTTTCACGCCCTCAAAGGGAGCGCGCCCCCAGTTTGAGAACCACTGGTTTAGACCAATCGTTTACAACTTTTGTATGCCCGCAACCAAATTTCCGATATGAAGAAGCTCCACGACCCACTTCCTTATTTAGGAAGCTGGTAAAAGGGCCAGCACCTTCGCCCAAACTCGATTACTAAAAACCAAGGTTGGCGCCTTCGCTCAGTCCAACTCATAGCCTATTATGACAGTTGATTAGTAAGTTAAGTGTCAGCGTCTTAAACAAGAAGTCAGTGCCTTTCCGACCCGGAAAGAAACGTTAAACGGCACATAAGTTGAAAACCGATGTTTTAGACTACGTCCAACTCTACTGAAACAGTTTTCGAAGAAAAAATTCATACTTTTTGCAGGTTCACTTTCATTATCATGTAGAAGCGGTATTCGGATGGATTGGCATCACTTTGTTATGACAACAGAGCGATACAGATTCTGTATGGCAGTGACTGAATATATTTTCGGATTTGTGAGTATGTATCTACATCGCAATTAGAAATTATGAGTATGTGTCGTGGATTCATATTTGAATTTCACAATCTGGTCTTTCACATCCAGATGAGTACTGAGTAGAGTAGCCTACTTCTCTCGTATACTTACACTTCAAGACATACCTGTTGCTTCTTGTAGCCTACTGGTCCTACCGCTATATTGTAAATTGAATAGCAGCATACGATATAATACTTCTATTTGCACTTAAGTACCGATAACGAGTACTTCGACCACCTCTGATGGACTATTACGGCATATATTGATTGCAAAACTAATAAACAAGTGGACACAAAATGGACACACAGCATCAAGCACATTGCTTCTCTGCCGATGTATCATATGGAATGATACTGCATTTTAACCTTAATTCATCTATTTTCCTGTGCATGCCTGGACATTGAGCCCCACAGGGAGTCTCTGTGTTTCAATAAAAATAGCTGTGTACGACTCATACGTTACATTTTCCTCTGCAGTCCAAGGTGGGCGTTTGAATGTTAATCTGTTTAAGGTCTTTTTACTCCTTCCTATCTGTTCATCTCAGCGAAATCAAACCGTGGTTTTAATTGATAGAAATGAACATATGATAAGACTTCTTATGCACAGTTATCCGTACCTTATGATGGTCCTCATGCACGTATAGGATAAAGTAGCAATATAGATTTTGCTAATGATCAACGCAAACGTGTTCAACTTTTTCTAGTAACACAGAATTTTCGCTGCGTTTAATGAGTGCAGATGTTTAGAAAAGGAACGCTACCATATGATTGTTAAGCGAAGACTCATACTTTTGTGGAAAATTTGAATAGACGCGGTTATTTGATGGCCCGGAACGAAGCAATATGGAGATGATCGTTCGCAGCAGCTGTCGGGTACAAGATATATATATATATTCACCCGAGGATCAAATTCATAAAATTATTCCTCGCCGTACTTACCAAGATACAGCAAAGGTGGGTAACGTGAACATATTTCTCTAGCGATTACCACCGGCCAAGTTTTAAAGAACCATACCTTCGGTTGATAAGTATATTGGGGTGCGTTCTCACCTCCTCAAAATAGAGCAACGCGGTCAGTAGTGGTTGACATGAACGAAAATGTAGTAAACCGGTGCCGAATTAGCGGAAAGTTCACGCTCAGCTACAGTGGCTACAGCTTCTTTAATTTTTGTAATTAGTGATCATTAGTTCGCATGTCACCAAACATATTCCGTATTCTTGTGTCAATCTATAACAGCGGTTCAGCGGTCTTCCGCAAACGCTTACAGATTAGCGTATGTGTCTCACTAATCAATATTATAGGAGCATAGGTTTAATGTACCAATTTACGTAAAATAAATTAGGAAAGACGCTGACAAGACCGAACTTTCTTGAAATCATCATTTTAGATGAACGCCAAACTGCTTGTTTTGACTCTGATAGTTGGACTTCTCGCTATGGAAACCGAAGCGATATGGCGCCGATGGAGCCACCATTTCCAACGCCGCAGACGCCGTGGTGGTAAGATGTCGTAATGTCATGTCCCGCAGTTATCAACATGTATACGACGAAAGCTATGCAGAATAAAACACCTCGTCTAGGTGTGTCAATTTGTTAATCAAAAGTTTTCGAATGCCTTCCGATATTCAGACACAAAGAGCGAGATGTTTCAAGACTCAGGAATGGATGCGTATCTTGAAGATATCGTAGAGGCGTTGCAGGACTATCAGCGGCATTAACCGAGGGTCGGTGTAATATTTAATAATAATTGAGAAGTGCATTGCGTTACGTAAAGCGACGTAATGCGATACAACAAACAGATATGAGAATGTCGAAGCGACCATGTTCCCTACCAATCTAACGAATGATCACATCAGCCTACTGATTATATCGTTAGCGTTACCGAAGTACATAGCAGTGAAATTGATAGTGTTCATGAGCTTTGCGTTCTTTTACACATTTTCGGCCCCCTCGTTTTCTTTTCTTTGTAAGCGCCCTTCTTCGTACTGTCCTGCTATTGTTTTATTTTTCAAAGACGTCATATGCCAAAGGTTACTTGCAATATACATCTATATTTATCATGGAGTTGCCCTATGAGTAGAATTCTCGAAAACATAAATAAATAACCGGTGAATCATATGATATAGTCTCAGTAGTTTAGAAAAAGACATGGCGCCAATTGTTAAATTTCATGTTCGACGTGCGGGTCTAGCGAATATGCATAAAGTTGCATGAGCATGAGCAATTGAGCATCTACATTCATCCGTGAACTCACACGAATGATCGTGAAAATAGTTGACGACTTGAAATTGCCTGGAAATTGAAGTTTTTGAAATCACTTATCGATTTGAATCGTGTGAAAATCGGCAGTGCCTCGAACTGCATTGCAGTTCTAAGGTACAGTAGAGTGACTTGATCCAAATGGGAACTTCAGGTCCGCCATGGCCCAACTCTTACGCGGCCGCGGTATGTACATTGTAGATTATTGATCAAGTACCATTATTCGACAGACTCCGCCGACATCCCCACATCGACTTGGAATGGATCTATGGAATCTCATCACTTATTCGGAATGCGCGGAAATAAATATATATGTATCTGATACGCGATAGTGGAGTTGCGTGATAACTTTGAGGGCCAATTAACAGTGAAGGGAGATAATAATATTAGTATCAATAGCGCATTGTTACTCAGCTAGTTCATTATATACATAGTTCTTGCGCCGAAACAACAGACGCTGTGTTCTGTAGCATTATTTCTCGGTGACTTGACTGTTCATCGCAATGCCAATTGCATAATCGAGGGTCATTTTAGAGGAGTTCATGTGACATGAAAAAATAAAATTATATACCCTAGGAATCAGAACCGCAGCAAATGATGATTGTTATTAGTCTTATCCTATCGCTCAAGAGTCTGACGTCATATTTGTTGGTGCAACGGAGCGCGAAATGCTCTTACGCGATCTCGATGGCCTTGTTTTGGTTAGCGTCAGCTGCGCAGATTTGGTGACACTTGAAGCGTGCTTCTTGATGTTCATCTTGTCTTGCAAGCGTTGGGATATTCATCTGAGGTAGTTTATCTAATGCAGGGGTGGACAACCTTTTCGGCCAAAGGGCCACATTCCATTTACGAACCAGCGCGCGGGCCACTAGCCGCGCGAAGCCCAAACATTTTTCAAAGGTTATAGGTCAATATTATTGTTACTTGAGTGTAGGCCTATATTGCGGGTCTGCTGTATATTGCTGGGCTCAGTTTGCAAGAACTGGACTGTTTTGCGCCTGGACATATCGATATCAAAAGCTTCCGTCAACATGCGTCAATCATTAATGCCTATGTTTCATCGCCGACGGTATTTCTGCGAGTGCAAACGCAAGGTCGCATGTCCGACGACACTTTCTCTCGTGATTGCGATTGCAATTAGACTTAATCTGGTACATTAATCGTTATTTCATTTTCAAGAGGGGTAACAATATTAAAAGCAAAAAATCGAGAGACAACAAATTGCGGTGAGCGTGAAAAATATTTTACTTTACATA
Source organism: Botryllus schlosseri (assembly GCA_000444245.1). Lineage (NCBI taxonomy): Eukaryota > Metazoa > Chordata > Ascidiacea > Stolidobranchia > Styelidae > Botryllus > Botryllus schlosseri. Next base: position 2,792 of record ATSW01129345.1, on the reverse strand, counting down.
TATCTACCGCAGAATATTCTGCTTTTTGTAATGTACGAATATCTATCAAAAAAGTGGCTGGCCCATGGATCTGTCAATGCGTCGGAACTGATATTTTAGTCGTCACATCCCAAGTGTTGGGGCCAGACTAATCGAATTCTGGGGCCAGACTAATCAAATTTTTGGTTGACCATGCAAGTTGACAATTTGGGCAATCAATCCCGCGGGCCACGGGTTGGCCGGCCCTGATCTAATGTAACCGGTGGCTTGAGAAATGATGAATAGAATTTTTGGACCGGAGTTGGGTTTGTGATCAATATGCACAAAGACGTGCAGCGAGCTTTATTGGTGGCGAGGCACTGGTCCCTACAGAGTCAGATTCACATATATATACACCCGAAAGTGTAGCGTATTCAGGTTGCTAATTGTTATGTCATATAGGGTTACCATATGTCCTCATCTTTTAAGAGGATTTGTACTCCTTTTTCAAGAAATCAAAAGTGTCCACGGAGGACACCCAAATGTTGTCTGTTTTCGGAAATCGTACTGAACGACAGGAATTTCTAAAACAGAAACGGACGGGTATTCAGGAAGCAAGATCGAAAAAAAGACGTTTGTTTTTAGTCGACTATTATAGGAAGAATCGGCGTGGCGTCGGAAAGTTGACGTTATATTAGTTACCCCAACACACATTTACTCGACAAAATTTCTAAATCACCCGTTTTCTCCTCCAGTATTATTGCTATTAATTTTTTTGAAAATTGTACTTCTTTTTCAGTTCTCAAAATTGGGTAACTTTATATCCGTGGTTCCCAAACATTTTCGAGCTACTCCCCCCCGGGACAACGAATAAAGTGCCATCGCCCCCCAATACCCATCTCACGAGACAGCGCCTAAATCATGAAACGAAATATGCTCTGCATTTATTACAGCTAAAAATGAGACCGATGNAGCTGGTATATTATTATCATCATCCTCGTCACATTGGGTTTGAGATTTGATAAGAAGAATCTCATTCTANAATTTACAGTGTCCAGGNNCAGTANACTGTCAAGTCGGTTTCTGCTGTCAGCCAGAAACTTTGTCTCGGCACTGACCGCACGTTNTATTAAATATGAGCGGGAAAGGTCAACGACGAAAAAGNCNACCCGANNCCAATGAGAGTANGGGAGATGTGATTCCGATGGATAAAAAATTGCAAAATGATTCTCTTGCNCANAAATCTTCAGTCNATAAGAGNAGATCTTTTGCTGGCTCAACACTTTGATACAANCTCNACCTACAGGACATATATACAATACATGAATATCNGCCTTTGGAAAAAATATTTATGAACATTCATTTTTGCTCGAACGTATCATCGGTTCCCACGCGGTGGNTCGGAATGAACACGACCTGGGGACCTATGAGACATACGCTCAAAAACTTAAATGTTNCAACTTTTATTGCTGCGCAATATAATGTAAGCTACAGCAAGCCAAAGACGAATGTTTGGTCGCAACCGTCGGGAAGATAGAATAAATAACACCTCANATGTTGCATTGAAATCAAGTTTCGAATTAAGCACAAACTTACAAATTTGAGGGTACATACCCATAGCCCGTACNNCAAGATTTTGATTTACAAATAGCCATTCCCATACCATCGGTACCACATCTTCCCTATTTCTATTCATTTCAATTGCAAATTCAGAACGAATGGTTGGAGATATAGAACTTTGAGATGAATCCACAATTGTTCTACATTACCATGTATTCAGATTTTCAATCATTTCATGCCCGGGAACTTCACAGAATGGATTGATTATCCAGTGAAGATTTTCTAATTGGAATATATCCTAGAATTAAATTAGAAGAGCTTCTTGGAGGTACAGAACTTCAATATACAATTAAATAGTATATTCATATTGAAATGAACCCGAATTAAATTACCATATCCCTGTGCAATTTTCCGAAATGATTGATTTGTGTTTCTCCATCAAAATCGGGTATTCGAGCTGGACCGGTAGCTCATGCAAGCTTGAGAATTGAAACAGTTCACAAAATGTCGGTGAAATATCACGGGCTTATCACTGAATCCGGACAGCACCATTTTCACCTTTATCGGATTTCGTCAAAAACTAAGAAAGGATATATTATACTCATAAATTTCGAAAAATGTGCCCATCGAGTAGAAGCGAGGTCGTTTCTCGCAACCAGAACGCCGCGTCAAAGGCCACCGTCGCAGCGCTGTGGAAAATCCACGATCGTGTGAGACAGAAAAAATCACGCAAGACAGTTTCTGGTAAAAAGCCATCACACCTTGCTGTGATCAATAACTGCTCAAATATTTCGTAGTTTCCACATCACACAATGAACCACGATTTTCAGGGACACTGCCGACTTCTAAATTAGTCCATTGATGGGCAGGATCAACATTGTCAAGTAACACTAGACTTTTCCAGTACAGCTTAATAAAAAGACGGACGACCCTAAATTGCTCTGACTAAATCGATTTGGCATTGTTGTTGCGATTTTAGCTGCTTTATTTATTAATCGTTTCAACACTGCCTTCTCAACGAAACTTGCTCTCACATCAACCACCGCCCAATTTCATATTCAGCGCCCTCCAATCGCCCATTTCATGGCCAGGGCCCCCTTCACACTCGCGAACGCCCCCGGGAGGGCGCTGGCGCCCACTTTCGGAACCACTGCTCTATGTCATGTCCCACGAGAATTCTTCACCCGCAGGCTTCTTGAGAAGGTACTACGGTATACATCAGTGGTTCTTAACCTTGCCTCGAGGACCTCTAAAGGGGAGGTTTGGATTTTGAA
>ATSW01129306.1:0-10262 GCA_000444245.1 Botryllus schlosseri | reverse complement strand
GTCGTCAAAATCTTGGCGATATCTTTGTCCGTCCATTTTTGTATAAAAAGCATTTCCTTCAAATTCTGAATGTAGGCTATTATACTGCAATCTGTTTCTGGCTTGAGACCCCTTTTTATCGTTGATAATATCAGGATGATTTACTAACAGAGTATTGCAGCGAACCAAGGCTATATTGAGCGCATGGCAGGCAGTCACACACAATGACGTCTAATGGGCAATTGTGGAGATNAAAACAAAATTAAACCGTATTCAAGCGGCAACTGCTGGGTCGTACATATTAGTCATGGTCATGGTCTGTTCACTCTTCGTAGCGATTTCAGGTGCGTAATTCCTAATACACAGACCAGAATAGATTTAAAAGCATACAATCANTTATGCCGTGACAGTGACCGCTTANTATATCANCAGTGTCATTATACTTCCATGTTGTGGGTGCTTATAAATCAGCTATACAAACAGCTATTGTTCAAGAAATTTTAATCGTTCGTTGCTACTGGTAAACTACGCAAATTACACGGTCCATAACTTTATTCGATTCGGCTGCGAATGGTAGAAATTTGGACCCTATTAGGCACTGGATGGTTCACACCCTGTTACATCTTGTGTAAGGGTCAGAAGTCGGCCGCAAAATCGTTTTCACGGTTATATGACGTGTCTCCAATTTGGTATTTCTTTATGGGACGCATCATTTCCCTCTGCGGTTCGCATTTCTGCAATGGGGCTCATATTGCAGGGACTTTATTATATTAAAAACGAAAAATACAAGTCACCCTGAATCACGCTAAGCGCGAAGAATTTTTTTAAGTTGAATTAAAATATGTCAAAGATAAGGAAGCCAATTCTTTAATTCAATTTGCATATTGACGGCCGCTATAATCGCTGATTTAATTATGTGTTGACTGCTGCATATTTATTGCTGTACGGCTGCATATGCGACCATACGTCCGCAGATTGGCCACCCCTTGCATATTCGATATAAGGATGAGCAAAGCTAGAACAAATAGGGAATACTAAATATTATAGGGATGGTGTGAACGTGAACCTCTAAATTTCTGAGGTTCACACACAGAACGCGAACGGGAATCTCACGTTCACACCATCCCTAGTAGTTATAACATTGGGTTCAAGTCGGGCTTGTGACTTGCAAACGAAGTCGAAAGCATCGATTGTCAATCGATATTGGTGTCAGAAGTTATACGACATGCCGCTATCTTGCTTACTAAAACGCGACGATTATAATACTGATATATACGGATGTTATGATAAAAACACCAATATATAGCAGATTGTCTGGGATCCTATTACAATCATATGTGATTTCGTCCATCGCGTGTGACAACTGCGATCACATGTTATCACCACGATTTCGTGCAGTCGACCACGCTGCCATGAGGTATTTTGCTCGGCGTGGGTCTTGCTTTCACGATGAAATATCGGTGACTTCGCTGCGCACAGTTGATGTCCGGGGTATAGCAGTGACTGAGACGACCAGTTGGTTGGAAAACGTTACTGTGATATAGGCGTTTGACCCCAGCATGCCAGCACCAACTTCCTCTGTCACCCTTTACTCTGCCCGAGGAATTTGGATCATCATCATCATCATCATCATTGGTTTATTAGCAATTTTATCAGTTCAATACACCACAAAAATGCGATACAATGAATAGACAGGAAGATGTCGAAGCGACTTGGATTTGTCAATGGAATCGGACACCCACCTTGGCCTAGGCGTAGTAAAGAGGAGGCATGCACACTGAATGAAAGTAAAGAATACAGTATAGAAAAAGAAAGCGACAAGAAATAGGGCGGCATGTCATGGGAAGCGAGATCGATAGGTCAGTCGTGGTCCGGTAATCTTGAGGATGGACTGTATTTATTTAGTAGTAATTGCTTGTATTGCTTGTATCAGAGCCTTTGGAGATTTCCAGATCCAGAGAAAGAAATGTCAGACAAATCGTACTATGACATGAAATAAATTGACTTGTGTAAGTAGGGTTACCAATAATCAACAATGGTCACATTATATTTTAATCCGAACAAGACACACACAATGTACAATGAGACACAATGCGATGCAATGACCAGATATGAGGATGCCGATTGCCGAACGACCAGTTGCGGTTGCAGTAGCGGTAGGTGCTGTGCTTGTCGTCACAACTGCGCTATCTCCCCCGACCGCACGCACTCCTTAAGGAGGATTTGTCCTCCTTCTTCAGGAAATCGAAAATGTCCCCCTTTTTGACAATTCGTCCTCCATTATAGCTGTGACAACCAGGCGGTTGTGCAGTGCAGGCGCCACGAAAAAAAAACGACATAAATGACGCGAAAAATCTGGATTATGACGTTTGAGCGGGTCTTTCGGGAGCCGAACTGAAAAAAATGACCTTTTTTTATTCAACATGATATCATTTCGAATAAAAATTTTCAAATGACCCGTTTTGCAGTCCGTTATTCCAACTCTTGTGGTCTAAGAAATATCCTCATATTACGGTGACCCTAAATACTAGGGTGGACAGGGCGCATTTATTACGATAAATACACATTGTCGTCTCTTCGTGTAATGCAGAGATGAGCGCTTGTTTCTGATCGATCAATAACGTAGTAACAATTTTTCTTCGCGTGTAACTTCGCTAGCACATAGCACTCTAGCCTTGAAATGTCCACAGAAGACCTGGGAAAGCGCAAGGAATGTTTTGCCAGAAATTCGGCCACTGTTACAATGACACAATTTATTACACTGGTGCGGTTTTTACTCAAATTTAGACGTGCCTGGGTCACGACATATAAGCTACTCCAAGGACCACTGGATGATGTCGACCCAATTTTTTAGATTCGGTCCCTTTTACTTCTTGCAGGCCCGGTAGAGCATTGAACAGCTTTGCAATCAGTTGGCAAATATATATCGAATTTAGCCAAGAGCACCAACAGCCACATAAAATCGACTGAGCGTTTTGACATTTTCGGCCTCCCTGGGAACAACTGGATCACGCCATGTTCAAAAATTTTCATTTGCCTCCATTTCTATCTGTCAGAGCCATGATATTCCACTCGATTGATGTGCACACTGATTTATTATATCGGAACAGACATGCATGGTTACAGTACTAGACATTACGTTACCAGGAAACAAACAATATCTTATACCCCAGCAACTCCCGATAACACATGATCAGTGATCACCAGGTTTTGAATCTGACGGCATAATGCGGAGCGCAATGGCAGCTGTGGGTGCCACAATTAACTATTTCTCCTCTCATACTTCGAACTCAAGACCAAGGCCGAGTTTGTGTCCACCAGCATTGAGGTTGGTCCCGTCAACCAGGCTGGATAGCGTCAGCTTGACACCTGTCATAGATACCCAGTCAGATTATGCCATTTTATACAAAAATGCATTCAACGTACCATCTCTCATTTTTTGTGTCCATCCAAGTCCAATTTGACCAGTATTGTTGACCTTGGCCTATGTAAAAACTTTCCAATAAGTCAAAAATTCTTATGGGTGGATGAAAAACTTACGTTAACTGAAGCACCACCGTCGCATGCGTATTTCGTAGCTAGACCAAATGACGTCACATTTTCACCAGACTGATAAGACAGTCGGATTCCAACAGATAGATTTTTGTTAACAGATTGGAATATCGAAGCTCCGAAGAGAGATTTGCCATTCCTGCAATAACAATTTGTAATTTTGCTAATAACCAATTATTTCTGTTTAGAAGTGACAGAACATGCACACTGCATTGCACATCATAGTTTATAAGCCTAATATACTAGAAGATCACATTGCCACACTTCTTTTAGGCTGACTAATCAGTGAAGATGATTGTCACCAGCAGGCCAAGAAGATAATCCAACATTTTAGAAAAACATTTTCCATGTTATTATTGCCATTTAAAACCATGTGATACAATATATTATACCATTCTGCTTGTAGATATAGAATAAGTTATACAATGATAAAGGTTGATACAGCAGTTAATGTTAATAAGTTCATACACAAAAAATGAATCATTTCATATTATGCAGTAAGTACACACAAGTACAAACTTACACTGTCGTTAAAAGTTGAGTATCAGCACCATTGTAGCCAAGTGCAAAGTTGTTCTTTGTAAGTGCTGATCTCGCGGAGTCGAAGGCAAATTCATAACCGCCAAGCCAGCCTTCGTAGCTAAACGAATACCCGATTGAATCGACAATATTTTTCTATATACTATCATGAACCATACCCGAACACAGTGGAGCCTGTCAATGTCGGGCCAGCAAAATTGAAGTCTGTGTTCAGATTCATGTTTGTATAGTCACATTTGTACGCTGTCTTCAAAGTCGCCGACTTTTTACTGGAAATAAAGACATTCATAAGTACGTTATTGCACAATTTCACCTTGTTGACATTCGGTTACCCGGTGCTTGGAGAAACCGAGGAACAGAACGTCACTTTGGATCCTTTCAGCAACTGATCTTCAATTGCCACCTCCGTAGAGAGCGTGTTGTCAGTCGACCACTTCTCAGTGAATGTCAGACCCCTGGATGGTTTCTTGTATTTTGTTTCTAGGCTGGCTGCAATCCTTCCTGTGTCGTGAGATGACGCGCCTTTTGTTGTGAATTCCTGTCATGGATTCAAATATCTTAAGCCTTAGCAGCATGCACATTGCAGACGGGAACAAAATGTAATCAAAGCTTGAGCCACTCGTGCAGTTCAGACTGAATAAGCAGGAAAATCGAAAATTTAGAATCTCCACACATAAGATAAATATCTACATGAGCTTAAAAGTATCCCGCCAAACCAAATTCTGCTCAATGAAAAACAATAATATACGTTAAAATATAAATCCCAACTCACCACTCCGGAAGCAGATTTGGTTTTAAGATCCAATTTCGCAAATCCATAATCTGAAACAAGCATTTTTGAGTTATAAATTATACTATGCACGCAATCGCCGATTATACACTCACTGTAGCCTTTATCAAACAAATCCTTGGCCGACTTTCCAAGATCGCCGTACGATGGTGGTACCTTCGACATTCTGATTGGTTATTATACAATGTTTTTGAACAAAAATGTGAATTTTCTGAAATGTAACAGCATACGTAAGTCACCGTGGGAATCACACTTTGACAGCAACTGCTCAATGGCCCTGTATACCCAACGAGAATATCACAATCGACTGAAACACCGCCCATCAGCGCAAACGTTGTATAAGTAAACGTGAACAGGACAAGTTGCAACACCAGCCGCACCAGCAAGTGGCGACCTCTTTTTGTCCTAAGCTACATTCCACTGAGCCGCATTACGTCACATCCCCAGCAGACTTGTACAAACTACTACTTGCACAACTAGAAATAGAACCTCGCACTTTTAAAAACTCACAACTGCAACTAGAACTGAAATACAGCTAACTAGAGGCATATCCGATTATACGAATTATTGCAAATGACAAATATTCGAGACGGAATCGGCGTAACTGGATTTCGATTTGGAAATGTAGTGATCATAGCCCTTATAAAGGCTATGATAGTGATGACACCGAGCTACCTAAGGCTGCAAGAACACCACACAACAGAAAGCAGGTATCACGATTCACGCCTAACGACGGGACATGTTTTTTTAGTTGTTCTATACCTAAAATTTGTTTTAATGCGCCACTAGAACTAGAACTACAATTACAATTACTCAAAATTACCAATGATATATATACAATGATTGGAAACTGCCACGCCCCTTAACGCTATAAGATAGTTTCCCGGCGAAATCAGTCCGTCGCGGGATATGCTTGAGTACAGAAACGGGATTGCGTATGTCGACTGTGGTGGGGTGCTGCGATCGGCCTTGCTGGCATACTAATTCACTGATTTTTCCCAATCGGTTTAGTTTTTGTTGGTTTCTTGAGCATAGTGAGGCAGTGCTGCATAATAGGATGTAATACAACTTTTAACAATGCACATTTATCAAAGTACAGACTAGCTGCGAGGCATTTTAGCATCAGTTGCAACCATGCATGTACGACACAGCCTAAAGAATTTATAGATACTGTGGGTGAGCGTCAATATAGATGTGCAGAACCTGGAAGGATTGTTGAAAGAGGATTTGAAATTTTTCTGGCAGCATTTACGTCACCTGATTTTTTAAAAGAGAAGGGTTGATTACGATAATTGTGTGAGCAACTAAGTTGTTTTAGATAGTATTATAATATTGTGTGGCCGAATTCACCAAGGGCCGAGTTCACTGGCAACTATAGTATCAGTATAGCGATTGTACCTTCATAATATAATATAAAATCGAAACTAACCGGAAACTAACATTGTACTGATTGGTAAAATGCTAACAGATATAACTTTTTACCGGGTAAGGCCGTTGAATTCACATTCCGCATCAATGATGAGAATCGGCATTGTTCCAAACAATATTCCATCGGCAAAACAATGCACTAGAATGATATTGAGGATAATCACTCCATAGTTGGTATTGTGCACATCGACCTGGCGTGATATGTCGTACTACTCTCAATAGTTAAATCTTTCACACCGCGGTGTCCGAAAGCGTCTACCAATGCCCATTTATTAAAAATATACCTGGTAAACGTTTTGGCACTTTGATATGAACTACCCGTTGTAAAGTGTTCCCCATGCATTGCCTGTAAACCTTGAAAATTAACATGGAGTACTCGTTAAGATTGATAGCTGGAAGGATTGTACAAAATAGATGATTTATGCATTTGTGTACGTTAATGGTTCTTTTATGTATAACCTTCATAACTTTTCGCTATTTGCATCACGCTTTATGACCTGAGCATGAGCATCAACTTGCATTGTATGTGCTGCTACCCAGGTTATTTTTCCAGCAATGTAACTCCACAATCATCCAATGCAAAATCTCTCTCTTGAATATGCACATTGCTCATATATATTGCATATGCGGCAGTACGGAAAATACTTGACGGATTGAATAAATAACTTGATTTCAATAGTAGTTGACTGGCAAAACTGTGACATAACAAATTCCCATTCTGTAAATGTCTAATGCATAAATTTTTTACAGGATCGTTAACATTTTTTTTTATAAATTATAGTCCATTCTAACTTTCAAGAAAAGATTGTTCGTGTATTGAAACAGCCGCAAAGCAACCCACAGTCGCGAGGAAATTGAAAAGGATTCAGGGATCCTAATAAAAGTGCAAATCATTATCTTATGGGATTTCGGCACGCCAGGCCGTCCATGAGAAGCAACCATTTCATGTTCCACTTTGCTTCAGACATTGAGATATTTTCAAAGATTGTAGTCAATATGAATGTTACTTTGACGAATGGTGCCGGATTGGATTGATACTCATTGGACCGATTGATGCAGAGAAAAATAGTCTTGCTGAAAGATTATGCATATTATTCGAGTACGATAGAGGTGAAGAGATGGACACTACAATGCAACCTGTGGATAATTTCGTGTGCCTTGTGAATATGACAACCAAGTTCAGCTACAACTGCCATTTAAGCCATATTGCATTCCAGATAATATTTCTTCACTTGTACTAGCTGGAAAAAGATATGCCGCTACTGCAAAACTGGAGATATTCTTATGCCCCAGAAACAGCAACGAAAGTCGTGAGCAGGAAATCTTATCAAAGAGACAAGAAAACAACATCAATGATAAATTTGATACGGACATTTTTGCCAATCCATCGAGCAGACTACCTCATTATCACCAAGAGATTGAGTCTTGATCTGTTATTGGAATCATTTTTATTCTGATCAGGAAATCTGGCCGCACCTGCGATATGGTAATTTTCAAAGAATAATTGATTTCTAAAGAGGCTTGAAACATACTAGTGTTCAAATGCCATGGTACTTGATGCTTGAATGCCCTCCGATGTTCAACGTCATGTGAGATCGCTGCTCTACCATCTAACTGCTGTCCTGTTATTGTCATTAAGAGAGGATAAGAAAGCTCGAAAAAATAACATTTGAGAATATATATTTTTGTTACGTGACAAGAAACATTGACGTTATCAACTAGTAGGCATAGTTATTCGATTGTTCGTAATAGCACAGCACAGTTTCATAAATTACGACAAAAATAGATGCAGACAGTACATTTATCGAATGGCTTAAACATAGGTATATCTGATATTGTAATTTGCATAAATATGAAAATCCCTTTTTGCTACATATTGACTTGACTTAAATGCTTTCCGTTGACTAGGATTTTGGTTCTTGTTATTCTGAATTTAGATGACAACAAGTCTGACATGATAACAAAAGTTGTTTATGCAGTTTTCAAGTGTTATAGTAAATGAAATACCCATACCCCGTATAAACTTCTCAATGATATTATGGTGTTGGTATCCTCATTGAAATTTAGACACGACTAGTATCAGAGCATTTAGGAGTCCATGAAGAGGTGAGGTATTTAAGCTGTTCAAAATCCTGCTTCTGTAATACCCATGCGATGACACATTGTTATGATTCTCGGATTCGATCAACTTCTTCCATGATCACCTGGACCGTTAAGGGAATAGATGGTGATGTGTAAGTTCGGAGATTTGTTGAGTGAAGGGGATTGTTGGATAGCCTCTATTCCGTCCCATTCTTCGAAGTCACCATCTCGCAAGTCAGCTATGATTGTAAGAGTTGACAGACAAACTGGACTGGACATGGACAACATTACAATTTAATGACTATACAAAGTATATGCTGTGAACAATCATTATAGATCATTGGCTGTGTACAAGTCCATCAAACCTGACATGGACAATGGCAGGAACTTTCTACCTATTGTGGGTCGCTCTTGCGCACACATACACTTATAAGATATACCATCATCAGACATGGGGTGATTACTTCATGATTGTAATCGATTGCGATTACGATTACTTCTGAATGACGCGATTACGATTACGATTACGATTACAGCGAAATGAGGAAGTAGTCGATTACGATTGCGATTACCTTGGAAAAGTAATCACGATTACTCACGATTACATTTATTTTGCATCATAGAAGCTATGTTGGAAGACAATATATGGATTGCGCTGAAGAGGCCTAATGAGATAACAAACTTCCTTTAAAAGAGATGCGTCATTTTCTTGTTACGTCATAATGTACCCATTGACCATTTTTATAGAGGTCAATTTATCGCGCCCAATGATTTGCATTCTTGCCAGGGCCATAATTGCCGCACCCCAAATTTCCCAATAGGGTGGGGAGCGAGCTCGAAGGGGACTCAAAAAGTGTTTCGTAAACCAACATAAGTTATAGAGCATTTTTGAGAGATCTAATTAACTTGAAAATCCTCTCTAGATCAGTGATTCCCAACCGCGGCTCCGAGCTAGCCTACTTGCGGCTCTCATTGACGTTGGAAAAAAATCCAACAAAAATATTATAAAATCAATTTAGAAGAAACAAAAACACTGATATTCAAAACTTACACTAGCTTGGCTTGGAATCTGGAGTTTATAATTGAGGGTTGGGTTGAGACCAATTTCTTTGCTGTCGAGTAGCGATTCTCTACTCAGCAACGATTTCGTTACTCAACTCACGTCAAAAAAAGTATGCTCACACTCAAATGCGTTTGGATCGTCACTCAAATTTAAGTCTGCTCATCATCAAACTTAATTAAGTGCAGGTGGTCTTACAACACGTTTTACAACGTTATTTGACCATCAAACCAATAGATCATTTGACTTGATTGTTAAGTTCAACGGCCGCATTGACGGAATGAATGCTTTTCTGCCCATGCTGAAAATGTTGTCAAGTCCTATTGTTGTTAATGTGGCCACTGACCCTGGTAATTTACAACTTGAGTTGCTAGACATGCGGTCAGATATAAAGACGTGACAATTTGTTTGTGCGTATCATGAAAGTTTTTTTTTAAGTCTGCTACGCTTGAGCCACTACAGTGTTGGATTATATAACAAACCGGAGGTCACGAATTAACAACATACACTAAAGTAATTATAACAAGATACCAGAGGTTATAATTATGAATTACGTGCCCCCAGCTCTAGATGTAGGTAATTGTGTGGCGAGATAGCGCAGTGGTATAATCCACGGCTGCAACGCCATTGGGTGCAGAATTCAGGAAATCGGTCTGGTGTAACTGACCGTTGCAGTCGACAAACACCAAGATTACAAACTCTACAGGTAAATCTAACCATCGCGGGCTGAGAAAGGATTAAAAATTATTAGTAATATAATGCAATTATTGACGAAATTCAGTCTTCAACTTGCGATTACCACCCTATGGGGGCCAAAGACCGGGGGACGAA
>ATSW01129271.1:0-10766 GCA_000444245.1 Botryllus schlosseri | reverse complement strand
CAACCCGCAGATCGCGCCACAGGGTGGATTGAAATATCTGGCTGCTTATAATCCCTTTCGGCACAGAGAAAAAGACTCGCTTTGTAGGTGCGTGTTTTCTATTAAAATTGAAATACGATAAGCATTGGCAAGTATGTACTAAGCTAATCAAATAAAAGGTATCTTACTTGACAATGTGTCTTCCGGGTTTTTTAGTTTATTTTATTTATAGATTTACTTTGGCTGTAACGAGACCTCAAAACAGTGAGACAATGAATGAATTAACCTAACTAGCCCTATTCTAGCGATGCAATAAACCTAACTATTCCTATTCTAATAACTGAACTAATGCCAAAACGATCCTACATCCAACGCACGTGCACTAAACAGTGAATTTCACCACGATACGTCAGACCTAGTTACCGCTATGAGGTAACAATGACACAGAGTCCACATCCATGTTTGGCGGGAGTGTGAAGGAGCCACAGCGACACCTTAGGGCCGTACGGCGGCTACATCCTGGCCCCTTGGAAATTCAAAATTTGTTCCGAATTTAGAGATTTCCACACATACACACACTCACGCAGTCAGCAGGTTTTAACGAACGAAATGGTAATTAATCAACGAAATCAAAACACAACACAAAGGTTACTGTCTCTCCTGGAGCAGGACAATTTTAGTTATGGGGCGGGTATAAATGGACAGTTTAGTCTGAACCGTAACTGACCTAACGAGTCCTGATTTATCAGGATATGTTTGAATGATTCGTCCCAAGAGCCACTGGTTACGTGGCTAATTATCGTCTACGATCATCACGATATCATCTTTTTGGATGTTGCGCACACCTTTATTCCATTTCTGTCTGGTTTGCAAGAGTGGGAGGTATTCTCTCTTCCATCTTTTCCAAAATAAGTCACCACCAGGAGGCAATTGTGCCTCGCATTTCAGTAGCAAGAGTGTGTTGGGTGTGATAGGAGTCATGCCGAGTGGATCCGTGGACACGACAGTGATGGGTTTGTTGTTCATGATAGATTCACATTCACATAACAGAGTTACAAGAGATTCTTCATTGAGTCTTTGTTGATTACAAAGAGAGTTCAGTATTTTACGCAGTGTCCGAATCTGCCTTTCGAAGACGCCTCCATGGCGAGAGGCAGCTGGTGTCTGAAACATCCATTTTAGATTCTTCTGTAAGAGAGCATTGTTTATCTGATTCTGATTCCATGCTTTAATTCCTTCCTTCAGTTCTTTTTCTGAAGATGTAAAGTTAGTACCATTGTCACTTCGAATTTCCATTACCTGTCCTCTCCGGGCAATGAATCTTCGGAGGGCGTTGATGAAGGAGCTGGTGTCCAAAGATTGAGTATGTTCTATGTGAGTCGCACGAGTTACCAGGCATGTGAATAAGACTCCATACATCTTGACATCGCTTCTGCCTCGGCGCACAAGAAAGGGCCCGAAGCAGTCACAGGCCACATAATTATGTGAATGGGGGTTTATCAGGAACGATGCGATTCTGTGGCAGATCGGCCATTCTTTGTGATTCTGGTGGACGCTGCCTTTTTCGACACGGCAATCAGTCGGCCAGCATTTTCCTGATAAGATTGCTGGATTTAATGATCCAGTATTTTTGACGAAGTTCCGAGAGCACATATTCTCGGCCACTGTGACCTGTCTTCTCATGAATGTGGCGGAGCAGAAGTGTGGCAATTGGACTTTGTCGCGGGATGACGATCGGATGTTTAGCGTTGTAGCTCAAAGGAGCAGACGAAATCCTGCCACCAACGCGAATCACTTCGTTGTAGAGGAATGGATGTAGCTTGTGTATAGCGCTACTCTTGGACAGTTGGTCCTTTGTTGATAAGTCGCTGATTTCGCGATGATAGTAGGTTTTTTGCTCGTGTTTAATAATTTCAGTCTCAGCATTTTCAAGTTCTTCGATATGCAGAGGGCCCACGTTGATTGGCTGTTTCTTGGCCTTTGATCTCAAATTGTGTTTATAGCGCATTATCCATGCAACGATCCGTTTCAATTTGTACCAGGATGAAGATTGCGATAATGCGCGGGTGACAATATCGTCGTTTGGTACCATTACAGAGTATGATTTTTTGGTTACCTTGATTTCCAGGTCGGTGTTATTCTCATTTTCAAGGAAGTCAGGTTGTTTGGGCCATTCAGATTCTGGCTTCGAGAGGAATTGTGGACCGTTTGTCCAAGCAGGGCAATTCAGAAATGTTTCGGCAGAAAGGCCTCTCGAGGCGATGTCTGCCGAGTTCAACTTAGATGGTACATACCACCATTGCTTCAAGTTGGACCCGTCTTTGATTTGATCAACGCGGTTAGCAACGAATGTCTTGAAAGATTTATCGGAGTTGGCAAGGTATCATAATACCGTTGTACTGTCCGTCCAGAAATAGGAATGGCTGATTTTTAATCTCAGTTCTTCTCGAAAGAAGTTGTCGTTGTTGACTGACAGTGTGGCAGCAGATAGTTCCAACCTTGGTATAGTTGATCCACGAAGGGGAACCAAGCGGGATTTGCCATTGAGAATGGCACAGTGTACCTCACCAGCATGATTGGTAGAGCGTAAGTACGAAACNGCGCCATAGGCCTTCTCTGACGCNTCAGAGAAATGATGCAGCTGGTAGTCGCAAGTCTCCCCGAACNGGGGAGGGACGTAGCATCTTGGGATGCTGAATTTTTCCAGAAATATCAGTTCCGATAGCCATTTACGCCACAGGATTTCACANTCGGGTGGAACTGGATCGTCCCATTCTTGATTGTTTTTACAGAGTGACTGTAAAAGCATTTTCATTGGTAGCATGACNGGTTGAATTATCATCANGGGGTCGAAGGTTGAATTCAGGACTGACAGGATGCCCCTACGAGTGATCGGTTTATCTCGAGTCTTGATTTTGAANCACAAGGTATCATTTTCTATATCCCAGATCAGACCCAGAGTCCTCTCAGTGGGAAGTTCGTCATTGTATAGGTCCAANCCTTTGAGTTCGGTGGCCCTTTCATTTTCNGGTATNGCTGCGAGAACGTTTCGGTCGTTACTCGCAAATTTCACTATTTGGAAACCACCGCGCGCGACTATGTTCTTGACGTCTGTCATGTGAGAAATAGCAGAGTTNGAGTCCATTTTACTGTCAAGGAAGTCGTCGACNTAGAATGAATCATACACAGCTTGTATTGATTCTGGTGGGAAATCTNTTTTATTGTCCTCGGCCGTTCTTCGCAAAGCGTAATTGGCNCAACTTGGTGAACAGACGGTTCCGAACAGGAACACTGCCATGCGGTAAACTTCTAGNGGTTTGGATGGATCACCATCTTTCCACCATANGAAGCGGAAGAGATCCCTGTCTTCTTNACGAACCTTCACTTGGTGAAACATAGCGCGAACGTCTCCTTGGATGGCGACTGGATATCTACGGAATCTGGATANGACTCCCACTAGATTGTTTGTCAAATCTGGCCCCTGTAACAGAGCCTCGTTAAGTGAGATGTCATCATACTTTGNAGAGCAGTCAAATACTACCCTTATTTTTTGCTTTTCAGGGTNATGAACTCCATGATGGCACAGAAACCAAGTTCTGCCGATTTCTGTTGTATCCTCAACCTTTTCGGCATACGAGTTTGCAATCATGTCATTTACAAACGCACNGTACTCAGCATGAAATTNAGGATTCTTCACGAATTTGCGTGCAAGGCTGGCCATGCGTGATTCGGCCTGTGAGCGGTTACACGGAAATNTANCGTTGNGNTTTTTGAGTGGTAGTTTCATTTCATAATGTCCATCNTCGTTTAGTTTGATTGATTTTTCTGCAGATTCGAGAAACAGTTTATCATTTTGTGACAGTTCTTGTTTCTCGTTCTTCGTCGAGTCTACAAANTCTCGACACAGCTGACATAAGGATTTAGGCGAANTCAATGTAGGCTTTGAGAAAAANACCTTTTTNGTTNCGCCTGCCACTTTGGCCGGGCAGTTTATCATCCAGCCTGCAAACGTTCTGGTNGCATAATNGTCATTTGGACCATGAATNACCTCCAAGGGCTTGTGAAACCTTCTGTTTTCTTTTCCAATTAATAATCCAACTTCGGATGCTANTTTTGGAATACACACGTCTTGGAATTCCGGAAATTGGTTGACGTCTTCTTGTCTTGGAATGTCAACGTCCTCGACACCAATACTGTCAGTTGATACTAATGGTGCGAGCNGANCATATTCTGTGCCATAGAAGTCGGATAACTCAAGATTATCGAANATGTTACCTTTGTAACCGGATAATCCTGCCAGNGTGCGAAGATCAAATTNTGTTTGACCNCCTTGGAGGCAAAGTTCATTTGCAAGATTTTCACTGATGAAGNAAANATGACTTCCNTTGTCNAAGAAAGCGTGTGTAGCNATATAGCANTTTGTNCNTCGAATTCTGACNCGGACNGGTGCNACGTTGAGTAACACATTTTCTTNAGGTAATTTGGCGAANGCATTGAATTTCANAGGTCCTTGAGCCTTTGGAGCGTTTTCTTGGGCGACAGTTGAAGCCGCAGAATTTTGGACGAAGGGTTTATTCTCATCGTTTGTGGACACTGGATTCACATGCAGGAGTGTTGTATGTTTTCCATTACAATGTTCTCTGGTACATTTATCCAGACCAGTGTCCGGGTTGCAAGCACGAGAAGCATAGCTTATTATTTTTCACGAAATCTCTTCTGCCAGTAACGTCCATATCACGGAACTCCTGGCACTGATTGAGAAAGTGTTCTTTCTTACATTTTACGAACGATGAACCACGGTCATCCTTGGCGTCGTTATTACCAGCACGAACTGAAGTTGCAAAGTTTGATTTTGCTTGCCTTACAACAACTGGCTTATTGTTTGTACTACTTTGTTCTCGGGGAGGAACGTTTGACGCTTCACGTACCTTTTTTCGCAGGTAAGCAGATATGTCGCTCACTTTCACATCGCTCTTCAGTTCATGAAGGATATGGTCCATGGCACTAAGCCAGCCTGACCTCCATTGTGAGGGCATTCTGAGTGCGATTTTATCAATTGTCTCCAGCGAGACGGATTGGTAGTTAATACATTTGAGAGTATTTACACAGGATATAAGGTCGGCGGAAAGAATCGCCAAGCCATCCTGATCATGCAACTTCACTTGAGGACCAGAAGATACTGAGTTTAAGCAAGAAGGTCCGATTCGGAACTTTTGGCCAAACGTCTCTTGTAATAGTTTCAGGGCTTCTCTGTAGCAGTTATCAGCATCAAGGTGTAGGCAGCTTTTGACGAGAGTATTTGCTGGTCCTTTGGTGTAACGCATCAAGTAGACCAGTTTTTGTTTTGGCTCAGTAATTTTGTTTCCAATCGTCGTTTCGAAAATATCCATGAAACTATTGAAATCACTGATATCCATGAAACTATTGAAATCACTGGGGTTACCAGAAAATATTGGAGGTTCGAAAGGTGGCAAAAGGTTTTGTTGAATTACTGGCGGAGCTACAGAATACACAACGTTGGCTGGCGAACGGGAGTCATTTTTTATCGAATTCAAAATCTAACTAGGCACTACTTCTGGGTCAGGTGGCCTTCTCACATCGAAAATAGGCTTATGATTCAAAGCAGTGAGCGGAGAAGTTGTAGCTACCATGTTTGTTAGATTTGACATGATGGGACTATTAGACCAAACCAAGTTAGAAGGTTGATGATAGGCATTATTGCCAGATATCACAGTACTAGGGCTACTTATACTCGTACTGCTGGCGTTCGTTGCACTCACACTACTGGCATTCATAGCACCCACACTGCGAATTGGTAAGGAACAATATGAACTTCTAGGAGTGAGAAAATAGCGGACGTACCTGTTTCTGAAAGATTTGCAGTCATCGAAGGTTCTCGAAGTTGTAGCGGCTCGGATTTCACCACTGGCGCCGGTGGAAAGTCGGCTTTCTCAGATACTGTGACAGAGTTAGTGATTGATGTTGGCTGATGCACATTTTCTATGCTTTTAGAGCCGTTATATAGTCCGCGTTCAATCATAATTTCCTCGAATTGAGCTTCTGATTGCAGCTTTTCTCGCTCAGTTCTATCGTCAATTTCTTGTAGGTTATTTTTCAGTCTTTGATTCTAAGACCTTCTGCCTTCGAGAGCTTTCTTTTTATGCATTTCGAGTTTTTGTCGTAACTCCATCTGACGCCTCTTTTCTTCTTCTTGTCGCCTCATTTCTTCTTCTTGACGCCTCTTTTCTTCTTCTTCTTGACGCCTCTATTGTTCTTCTTCTTGACGTCGTAATTCCTGGTAGATCTGTTCCTCTTCAGATCTTATCTGGTCTTACAAGGCGTCATTTTCTTGTTGAAAACGATGCTGGACGTGTTTTTTGTCCATTTCAGCCTTTTTGTCACGGTTAACATCCCGTGAGTGCTGTAGACTTAGTATTTGAGAGTTACTCATGTAGCTTGATCCTGTTGCAGTGCTTGAGACGGACGATCTTGATTTCAGTGATTTGACAAGTGCCGGTAGGGTCTTTGGCTTGTTTGAGCAGTGGCTCAATGACAAGGACGGCCTGCCTTTGGTCGGCAGGCTCCTAAGAGTCATAGAATGTGACCTCAGTAACTTTGATTTGTGCATCGTCGACACAGCTGACTTTGACTTTTTGTTTTCTTTTTGTTTGTCAGTGTTCGCCATTCTTTGGATTTGTTCGAGGCCAAAAGAACCACTGCTTGTGCCCGCCTGGGCATTGTTTGATTTATCATAACGTACCGGTACTGTCGTTTTCTCTTCGGTCTCCACTAGCAGCAAGTTTGCGTGTGATGAATTAGCTTCTTCAGCCATTTTGGTTTTCGTTCTTGACGAAGGTGTTCCAACGAACAGATTTGAAGATTGTAGCCGCAGCCCGCAAATCGCGCCACAGGATGGATTGAAATATCTGGCTGCTTATATTCCCTTTCAGCACATATCTTTTAAAGTTAAAATTCGCTCTATTGCTCCGAAAGCCTTAAACTATTCATTAAACTTCACTATCCGCGTCCATGCAGTAGAAGTTTCACTATTTCCCACATTTCCAATTCATGATGATAAACCCTGGCCCTTAGACGATAGTCGTTTACAGCACTATGCTTAAACGATGCGTGACTGAAATTTGTGAGTTAGACTTTATTAGAATTACTATAACTCTAACTGACTCAATGGTTACATGAAAATGACCCGAGTGGACACGGAGTCATGGGAATAGTAATAGACCAGAAGTACAAGTTTCAATGTTTTTGGTGAATACTTCAAATGTGCGATTTTAGGTGGATCCATTCTAAATGCTGAAGAAGCTTCTCTCCAGCTTCGAAGTGAATTTTTGAATGCCAATCGCGATTGGAAAAAAGTTGTCTTTCTTTTCAACTACCTCTACGGACATCGACGTTACAAGATAATTCAAAAAGACATTCCCCTGTCGGAAATACTTGATCTGTTCCCTTCCTTGACTGATATCAAACTGGTGAGTGTGGTTGTTATATCATGGAACCATATTATAATCACTTTATAGTTCTTATACCACTGTTGCTTTGGCTCGAGTCAACTTTTTGGCGTGGCTTGACTTGTCTCGAGTCAATGAGCAAAATGACTTGACTCAAGCGCTCCATAAATGTGTATTGACTCGTGATTCTGAGCAAAATTTCCGAGTCAATTTCAAGTCAGCAAATTAACTATTACGTATATTTTATTGGCAATTGCACGCGTGTACGAGCAATACAACACCTTCTTGCATGTATATTAGAAAAATTAGACAAGTAGGACTGTTTAGCTCGCAAGTCTGCTATAGAGATAATGTTATCATGCACAAATAAAAGTCTGCCTGTTTTTCTCTGTGATTGCAAACTCATTCATTGATTTTAGTCTTTGATGTGAGCGTAACGCATTTGTTGCGTAATAGATTGTGGCAGCCATAGCCACGGCCTACCATATCTGCTTACATATTTGATAGTAATATGTTAAACTGCAACATCAATCCCACTATAGTTATTCATATCTGCACGACTACTCGTGATTTCGATCCGTCGAGTAAGACGTCATGGCGACATGGTTTGTCCATAACTCACTGTAAATATACCATGGAAAGTTCAAAGTGGGCATTTGGTGTCAAGATAGTTCATTATAACTATGCACTGAAATGCAGTCGTGGGCTACATAGGAAATCGAAACGCGGTCGTGAATAGCAAAAAAGGGTGCCCGCTCCTCGTCTAATGTTATCAACCATTTCTATCAGTGTTTGTGATGAATTTGCTTTTCATCTCAGATCAGAGAAGAGTTCAAGAAGATAATTGCACCAACCACCATTGAAGACATGAAAAGCAGTTATCAAAATATGATAAATATATTGGATGTAATATTTCAGGTAAATTTGGGCTTGCAAATTTAGTGTTCTCCACAATTAGTAATAATTATTTTACCATTTCATTTCATCAGTCCACTGAAGGTGACAAGGATGAGCTCACCAAACTGCTGAAACTACAGTCGGAGCTTACCGATGCAAGAATTAATTGTCGGCAAAAAAGCGGTTTAACTGCTTTGCTAGTCCAACAGGTACATAATAATACATAATTGCCACTTCCATTGATATGTGATAGGAATATGTTTAGGCAGGAAATGCTAACCTATTAACTGGTGTATATTATGGATGTCCTTATCTGATGACTTCAGATTTTTTTGGAAGCGATAACAAAAATTTGTATGTAAGTACTTGAATATATGTCTGTGTTTCAGGCTCACGACATAGAGACCAGGAGTCAAAAGCATGATCCTCCACATCTAGTTGTCGCAAGACATCAGGATGGGTCCATTCAAGGCTGGATCCTAGCTGTTGGGGAATCCGTCCCTTGTGGTAACGATGGCGCAACGGTGTTCGATATTTTAATCGATATGATGGCATGTTATTATGCCTGGGATGTGTCATACCAAAAGGAATTTCAATTCCTGGCATTTATTCAGAGAGTAGTTGTTGGCGACAAAAACACCCAATGTGTGTCTGAAAAACTGAATAATTTCTTCAGAAAATTCGAACACATGCTGTAAGGTCATAATAAACCTCTTTCTTTGACATAAGGTTATTTTTGTGCAAGTTGTTAAACAGTAGTTCATCATTAGCTTTGTCGACACTGGACAGACATGTGAATTGATAGTGCGTGACACATGTTGGTTGAATTTAGTGTCTGTGGAAAATTGAATAATGCCTTCAACAATTTTGAGCACATAGGTGAAGGGCCTAATAGGCTAAGTAATTTGACTTGGTTATTGCTGTGCAAGGTTATTGCTGTGCAAGTTGCGGAACAGTAGTTCATACTCCAGTTTTATCTTAGGACACTATCTTGTTTTTATTTGCAATATTTCATTTATATTTATCAGTCCATTGAATCCGTGGCCATGAACATGTGGCTGGATAGCGTGTGACTCTTTCAGCATACGGGTTGGCTTTAGTGTTACTGGATAATTGAATAATTTCTTCAAAAATTTTGAGCACATACTGTAAAGGCGTGATAGGCCCACTAATTTGACTTGAATATGACTGTACCAGTTGTTCAACAGTTGTTCATACTCTACCTTAGTATTGGCACACTGACTGTCTTTGTTTTCCTTGACAATATTTTGTTATTATACACCATTTCATTAGATCCTTGGACATAAGCATGCGACTTTGAAGCGTGACACTTCAGCATATGGGTTGAATTTTGCAGTACACCGGGGCTATATTTACGGGTTCATTTCAGAAGTGTTTTTACGTTATAAAGTCATATGCTCAAGTTACTCAAACTAAGTATGTCGCATGCTCATATCGTTCTTGAAGCACATAATTTATCACTGTGCCGATGATTCTTTATTTTTACTAGCAGCAGTCTTGCTTCATTGTGCAGTGCATTGCTGTTACATTTCAATGATGGTTTCGTTTTATCACTTATGATGTCATATTGACATTGAATATAAATATTGACATTGAATATAATGATGTCATTGTGAACTAGAATGATGCGGGGTTACAAGCGACAGGGTGTGGGCCGAGTACGCCAGATTATTTAGTAAGAAAAAGCTGCAGAGACTGAGAGATAGCATTCGTGTCGACCAGATTATTTAGTAGTTTTTCGTGTCCCTTACGTGGGCGATATCGTGGAGAACGCCTATATCAGACAACACAGCGTTTGACAACGGTAATATGAGACAACACAGTATCTGGCAACGCCAAGCAACAACACGAACACCTTTTCAGATGTTCTTTTTTTTACACGCAACGCGTTCTCTTTGATGTTGTCACCAACGGAAAAAAATTTAGAGTGCACATCAGCAGAAATATGATGACCGGGTGAATCATTGTGAATGTACATGGATAACATGATTTTTTTTCGGTCTATAAAATTTAGGAACAACTGGAATATGTGTTGCCAGATTTCAAAATTCTCATAAAAACCGATTGCAAGCTCTTAATATATAGAGGTGGTCAACATAAAGGATCTGTTCCGCCAAATAGACATCCAAATGCCTATATTTTAACGATAAAACCAAAAAAATCATATTCGCCCCTCTTTGGCCCAAAGGGCAGATTCACTCATTGCTACAAGTCGAAATGACTATCCCAACATTACCCCAAAAATATTTCAGCCTTCGGCTGACAATAGGGGACCCAGCAGAATCTTATGAAAATGGATATTTTTTCAAGAAATAGAGATGCCCGTAATGATATTATAATGGATATTTAAAAAAAATCATATTCACCCCACTGCCATCCCAAGGACAGATCCACTCCTTGCTA
>ATSW01129263.1:0-16486 GCA_000444245.1 Botryllus schlosseri | reverse complement strand
GCCCAGCGCCCCCCATATCGCCCCCTGAGCGTTTCCGCCCCCCTTCAAGATCGCCAGCGCCCCCTGGGGGGCGCTGGTGGCAAGGTTAAGAACCACTGACTTGGGTTGTAAATATAAGTCTCTAGCGACCACTAGTGCCGATCACGTCAAGCTATCTGCATTGTCCTATGTGCATAGTACAGCTGTTTATGCGTTTTGCTGCTTTGTAAAGAAACACCTTATACCGCAAGCTATATGTGATGCGACTGGCAATACTTGTCTTCGCGACCAAGAAATTCAATTCAGCTACCGAGAATATCTAGTAATAAGATCCCTCAAGATTAGTAAATCACAAGCAATTACATTCAGTTGTCAGATTCAGTCGGTTCACAGCGGTTCTTTGGAGCCGAATCACGGAATTTTATGGCATAAGCGAACCGTATAGCATTGCCGGTTACTGACAATCAGTTTCTGTAACAAAACCGACTAAAATAAATTTTTGTGAAGCCGACTGACAAAAAATTGAATCCCACCACTACTCATATGGACGCCGCTCAATTAATTTATGCGTTATGTGAAAAAGGTCTCAGTATGGCCCCTGTAAATTTTAATCTTTTTATTTGCGAAGTCGGCATGGCCATCAATTCACAATCCGCGTCATTGCATGTTATTAACGGAACAGCAGTTACGGGTATATAGTTCAGATGAATGACGTGGTGATCGTGTGTGAAAGTGTGATGAATCATTATGATACAATAAAGATGGTGCCGTGCTGAGCCATAAAAGGCTTGAGCTCGTGTGAGCCCGACTTTAAGTGACCAGTTCATTCGAATGCCATACACCCGATTGCCATAGAAAAGTGGGCAGGGTTAGGCGACGCGTGATGACGGGACATAATTATAGTAAACTTCACACCAGATGAATTCACAATAACAAATTCAAGTTGTCGCTTCCTGGCTACGAATACATCGAAATATTAGCCCGTCCTTCTTGCATTTGTTACACTCTTTACTTTGTCCAGTATACAAATAGACAGGAACTGTAGAGATGATGACATATTAGACACATGTTTGGACAACTGAAAAATATTCAACATGTTCAAATTTGATTAGAATCAGAATTAAAGGTAAAGATTTTTTTTAATTAGATTGAAATTAGAATTACTGACCTCGAAACAAAAATAAAGTTCAGTTCATATCAAATCAGAGTTCACGTTCACAAGGTGAGGATGACGAATGTCTGTACGCTAATCGCGCATCGTTTCGCACTGTACAGTTCTCCTGTAGCATTTTCTGGCAGACATTGGATTTGAATTAAAATTGGAGCATAGAAACATTTCACAAATTAAATAAGAATTGGATTAAAGGTATTTCGTTGTCATCAGTCTGGTTACACAACTAGAATTATATCTCGTTGTCCAGGCTATTTTCTATTTAATCCACGTAAATCAAGGGTTGCCAAAGCGTCGATCGCGACGTGAGTCTGATGCGGTCGCATTTTCTGCATTTGAGAGTTGGGCCCGACTAACTAGCATATCTTCCCCGATAACCCGATAATGTTTCACAGTAAACGACATCTTCCATGCATAAACGTCCACACTATCCGGGTGCTTACCATGTGTCACATTGTCGACGAAATCTCATCCCTGGGTAAAGTTCGAATCGTACTTAATGGGATATCAGTTGAATCCATTCGCGGGCTGTTGTGCGTTGTCTTCCTGAAGCACGCCGGAATCATTTCCTGTCTCAGGTGTTTCATACGGACCGCGTAAATAATTGGATTCGACACAGAATTCAACAAATTGGGTATCTGCAATAAAATTTTTGTCATACTTTCCTGCGATACTTAAGGATTAGGACTGGATAAAATCGAGTGCAAGAGTGATTCGATTCTTAATAGTGTTAGCCTACTAGACTAGAGAGTATTCGAATATCGTTTTCACATCACAACTAAATGAATGACGTTGAAAGTTCGAATATTCACATTTTTTGCTACCACAAGCAAAATGATGCCTGTTTGCTATTTCCGACTACATCTATTCCATTGCACTTTGTGACACTGCTATGGGTTGGGGCTATTCAAAAATATCTTTTTTTCGGATTCCGGGGATTCAATGATTAAATTGTTATGTTGCCTAAAAAAAATACTGCATAACAAATTTGACTCAATTCCAACAAGTAGAAGCGGCCGCAGAACCAATTAATATTTTTTAATTTATTATGAAAATTCAAATTTTACTGTCAACCGTATGAAATCGGTAAAATTGCCTAAAAGAAAAATGAATAAAAATTTCTGCTCAATTCTAACCAGCAGAAATGAAGCTGTTGTATAGTTGAAACTCGTGGATATGCAAAAATAGCATTGCAGTGAAAATTCTAAACTAAAATTGACGAAAAACTCAAATAACTTCGCTTCTACGGGTTGGAATAGCATCAAATTTGTTTTAAATCATATTTGTAGACAACTTAACAATTTTATGGGGTTGCATTAAAATTTGAAAAAAACTTTTTTTGATATTTTTTATATTAATTCAAAATTTTCAATTTGCTCTGCGGCCGCTTCTACTGGTTGGAATTGGAATTCAGCTAAATTTATTGTGCAGTGTATTTTTAAGGCAACATAACAATTTAATCAGTGAATCCCCGGAATCCGAAAAAATACATTTTGGAACAGCCCTACCGTGTGCTGATCACAACTTTACAGATATGTCATTTCGGCCAGCGTGCGTAGCTTTGTGCTTTATATTCCTTATGCTACAAGCAACACGATCAAACGAGGCGTATACAAAGTATGTACGGATGTGGTATTGCTGGTTAACTGCCTGTACTCACAGAGAGGATATTCGCCACAGTTTCTCCAATTCTCTGTTCGTAGGGTAAGCAGTAGTCTACGACGTAGGTTATCATTAGGGGACCCCAGAATGCTAATGATACAGCGACCACGATCGCCAATGTTCTTGCTAGCTTGGATTCTCTTTTCAATCGACTTGCTTGTTTGGTAGCCGAGGATGATTTGGCGTATACCTTGCTTGAGCGCTCGCGGACCTGGATAGATTTATAAAAGACTATTATATTGATATGAGGTAAGTAAGACTAAACGGACACATTACCTTTCTGAACAAGAGATAGTATAAAATGGTAATCAGGATCATCACAACGAAAAATAGGAAAGCGTTTCCCAGCAACATACTCTTCGTGAACACTAGCAAAATAACAGTATTATCATACACCTTGCCATCGATTCAGGCAGGTCCCGGGTTATAAGGGACCATGGTGATCTGCCATATTTGTGGTGTTTCGACATCTATGGTCCTTTTTCATCAAATCGGTATTCTAATTTGTTAATCCCGAGTTGCCGACATATAGCTAGGCTTACATTCGTCCAATGCTTTTTATAACACCGCTTATATGCGGATCAGGTGGTGATGAGGAGTTGTCTCACGAAATTGTATGAGGTCTACGAATCGTCTAACATTACTGGTTACTCTCAATGACAGTTTGTGCACCCCCGTTTTTTTTCTCCTCCACGCTATCCATGATTGCTGAACGCCTAGCAGGATAGCCGCGGATACCAGTTTTCGAGTCTTTGGTCTGACCCGGCCGGGGATCGAACCCACGACCTACCGATCAAGAAGCCGGACGCATCACCATTACACTATCTCGGTCGGAGACCTTGTGAATCTCCGATATGCACTCGTGATTTGAAATAGAAAATGCGGTCCAGTCTCAAAAAATAAATGCAACTCACCGGGGAAAATTGAAGAGCACTGAAAGTCAGAACATAGTAACAATCCAGAGTCTGTACATGTACAAAGGTCGCCACAAGCTCCGAATCCCATAGCGATCGGTATTGCCGGCATTAACGATAACCCCCAGCATATCGAAAGCACGCTAATGACACTCTTCCGGTTCATTAGAGAATTGTATCTGCCGGATAAAATAGACTATATAATTGCAATGTTGATCAAAAAAGTTAGTGTCTTGGTATTGTTAGGTTTATCATTTTGGCCTATAAGAGCAAATCAGCGACTAATTGGCTAAATCCTTGAATGGGACATGATATTGCGCTGGTCTATCCAATCTATAGATACTTGAATTAGACCATCTTGGTGTTCTGCCACAATGCGAGCACCACCATTTCTAGTTGATGACAGGCGTCAGTCGAATATGCGCAATGATTAAAGAATATATGTTTTATGAACGTATTTGACTTTGCAATAAACAGGAACTGCAATATCGTAGAGCAATGAGATGAAGTGAGATAATTTTCAAATGTCGAGTTCCGGAATATCATATATTAAGGTTTTTATCAGAACATTATCTTCGAAATCCAATGATACTATACAGAGAAGGCTCGAAGATTATGTCTGATATCACAGATACGCTCGTGCCTTGAGATTCACATTTCACACTGGATCGAAAATTACATCTTACCATGTCAATTATGGCTCTCGTTTGACGTGTTAGAGAGTCGTTCAAAATGGCGAGGTTTTCAATATAGCGACTGTTAAAGCTACTCATTCGCAATTCGCATTACCTGCGATAGTGCCACAACTAACCCTAACTCGTTGTACTGTATGACTCGTTATTTTAATGCCACGTTTTATACTATAATCGTTTCCAGATCTCGGATATGAGTGTAAATGATGTACTTGCCTTGCGTAGTATCCAATATACAGCAACCTGTCGATGGCAATTACTACAAGATGTAACACAGATGAGTAGAATGGTATGCTTCCACATATGTACATCACGGACCACAGCAACGGAGTCATACGAAAACCTCCCACGTCAGCGATAAATACAGAAATGATCACGTAAAGGCCGGCGAACATGTCGGCAATGGACAAGCTAGCTATGAATGTGTAAGCCGATCTTTGATACCGTCTTCTTTTACCTGTAAATGTGATATTTTACCGCTGATTATAATCCTGAGATCAGCTTAGAATCGTATGCTATATTTTCTTTCCGAGTTCGAAATACAACTAACATTTAGCCTATCAGGTCAAATTGAATATCAGATAATATCAAGGACTATACCAGGGTTCATAAACCCGAATTCTTGCCCCTGCCCAAACTATCAGTTTCGTATGCATAATTAAAGTCTTTCGCCGCAGATTATAGAGGAAATTAATTTTGCAACATTTTAAGTTGATGAGTTTCGGAAAGTCTGAATGCACGTTTACCATATTCTTGTACTCGTTCGTATCCCATTTCTACTTGAAGTTGCATTGGTACGGTTTGGAAAATACAACATCGTGCGTTTGAACAGCACCAATAAATAGTTTAACCGCTGTCTCCAACCAAACCATATACATAAAAGTCGGAAACCGACATATGAAGAGCGACCCATCTTATAACCCGTATGTCATGCAGACTTAACAGTAGCGAGATAGCGTTGTGGTATAATCTGCAGCTGCCACACCAGTGGGTTGAATGTTCGAGTCGGACCGAGTTCGACTCCGGTAGTCTTACCTAAGTATTGAAAGTAGGGATGGTATGAACCTCTGAAAGGCTCAGGTTCGTGTGAACGCGAGCCATCTTCAAAGGCTCTGTGTAAACGCGAACGTGAAACTCATGCCGTCACGTGACGCCATTTTGCTAGTTCCAGCCCTACATATCAGTGAAGTGATAGCCTATATTAATGTACACGATACCTAGCGACGACTCGGGCCACATAATGCCACAGTGCTGAAGTACATATTGGCGTTTTAAACGTCACCGAATGTATATGAACTGGGGTAATCATATGTTATTATATTTCCATAAAATCACTATCTTCCGTCGAGTACTTGCAAGGGAATATAAGCCTTGACGGTCTAGGCCAGAACAGACAAGGTATTCGGCGTCTGAGTATTGCAACGTTGATATTGTCCAGAGTATAAAACGGGTTTCTATACTTGCTACCGATATTAACCCATTAACAAGTTATACAGCAGTAGCCAACACCCCAATCGTGCGGATTTGGTATATATGTTACAATAAACTAGATTGTTTTACATCAGACAACCATATCAATTTCATTGATTGGTTGAGTAAGCATCATTCGCTGACTACCTTCATATATGTAGTGTATATCGCTCGTGATGTTGTGTGATTACGGGTCAAGCTCGCAGCAGAGAGTCACTAGCCTAAATACTCACAAACGGAAAGATTGATATTTCGAGCAAACTTTTATAACAAAACAAGTAAAATATTTTGATATTTTCAAGGTGCATGCTCGGCTCGTTTAGTATTGATTTTCTTAACATTTGTTGGTGTTGGCCACACCTCGCGGTATATCATACTCTGACAGAATATCTATAGCGCTCGGTGGGTTTCTTAGCATTTGCTCACTGTATTCCATTACTTTCTCGCTCTTTTCATCACTGTGCCACCCGCAGGATCTTATGTTAGTGCCTCGGTTAGGTCTCTTAGCACTGTCTCTAATTGCTCGTCCTCCTGCATTTTTTTCCTCAATTTTAATCGTCTTTTAACGGATTTTGTGATCTGGTTGTGTTCAAGGCTCCGGCTTCCGTACTTTATGTCATTTCTTGTCGTCCAGGTTGCTTGCTTTAGTATTGTAATCAGTATCGTGAGTATGTCGTGAAGCCGTTCAGGAGTGTCTTTTTCCGGTTCCATGTATATTATGGTTTGTATTGTTGCTATTTCCAAACGTTGTCCTATTACTGTATACCAGGCTCTTTCTATGGCGGTTATCGCTTCTTCTGTTTTTTTACATCTAACAAAGATGTGGGGGGTAGTCTCCACCGTATTTCTACAGAGTTGGCATTCCCTTTCTTCCGTTAGCGCTCTTGCGTAGAGAGACTCATTGGTGTTCATAATGTCGCTGGCAATGCGCCAGTTCAGGTCTCTCTGTATAGGTGTCAGCATTCTATTTTGTATGTTCGTTCATCCAATTGGGTCCTTGCATTTCAGCTATTTGTCGCTCGTGTTTACGTTGGATTGCCCCACTGTATAGCTTGTTATTGTTTCTCATGTTGATGTGTTCCTTTTCGAATCCCAGTTCATTTATTACTCTGATTATTTCTTTCCAGTGTGGACTCGGTGTTAGCGCATGTGGTCTGGTGTTGTTTACTAGGTCGGGTCTGTATCTCCTTAGGGAGAGAGCTAGCTGGTGGTCTAGCCTCATGTCCCACGCCTCCAGTGGGCTGATTTGCGTCCTTCTGAGGTATTTTACCACTGGTTTGATCAGTATTATGTCCGTGTGGGTTGGGATGTCAATGACCTCCCTCCCACCTATACTCTCATTCTGGATGATTTTGGAGTATTCTGGTGTTTTTCCTTTTCCGAAGAGGAAAGTCACCGTCGCACGTCTAAGCTCTCCTCTTATACTTAGGGGCATTCTTGANAGCGNCGCNGGATACGTAAAGAGCGGGAGAATGTTAGTTCTCAGAAGATGTATTCTCTGGGGCGTATTTANTTTCATATTCTCGATCTCTTTCATCAAGTCCTGGGCTGTAGCGATCGGGGCCCTCCAGGGTTCGCGTTGGTTTGGGANCTCTCTANAGATGGTATGACCCANAATTTCCATTTTCTGTACCCACTTGATTGCTAGAAGCTTTGGTTGTTTCCCGTTNTCTTGATAGTCAATCCCACTGGTTTTGTTTTTGTTGATCTTGAGACCANTTGCTTCTCCAAAGTTGNTAATCGTTTCTAGTGCTTGTTGTGCTTCAGGTTGGTCTTCCAGGGTTAGTGTGAGTGTGAGATCGTCGGCGTAGGCCGGGGATATGAATCTTCTCCTTACTCCNGGTAGNTTATAACCTGTGAGGTCTTGTTCNAGCTGTCTGAGCAATGGTTCNGTTGCAATCGTGAAGAGGAGCATGGANATTGGGTCTCCTTGTTTTATCCCTCTTTTCAGTGGCATGCATTCTCCTACNTCGCCCCCTATGGAGATTCTTGCTTCGGCTTGATNGTATATTTTTTNAANGAAACCGCAGAATTTCTCGCCTAATCCNGCTCTTTTTNGNGTCTCTAGGAGGAACTCATGGTTGATCGAGTCATAGGCCTTCTCGAAATCAATCGAGATGATGGTGCCTTTCTGTGATCCTCTCATTTCCTCTGCAATCTCTCTTAGCAATAAGTTCATTTGNCCAATTGTTTTTGGGGGATTTACGTGCTGATCTTCATGTGTTATTTTCGGTAGGAGANGTTTCAGNCGGTTTGNTAGTATTCGACTTANGATTTTGTAGTCTACATTNAGGAGACTGATTGGTCTATAGTTCTTTATGTCATCCTTTTCCCCCTTTTTGTAGATCACNTTGAGGGTAGCNCTTGCGAGGTCCCTNNTTACTTTTAGTTCACCATATATCTCATTGTAGACCTCCANTAGGCCTTCTGCGANGATTTCCAGATTGGTGGTATAGAGNTCGGCGCTAAGACCATCTTNCCCTGGCGTTTTGTTTCGTTTTTGTTGTAATATTGCAGTTCGTAGTTCATCNTCTNGGATTTTACNATCGNGTTTGTCTCTTTGCTCTGTGGTGAGCGTTTTCTGCATTGNGTCAAGGAAGTGTTCCGCAATGNGGGTGTTCTTGCTNCTCGCCGNNTATAAGCTCTTATAGAAGTTCTCGACTNTGTCCCTGATCTCTCTCTCATTATTGGTGATGTTCCCCTCTGGGGTCTTTAGTTGTTTGATCGTCGCTACCTCCCTCCTTTTTTNTANTTTTTTACATAAGAGATAAGGGTTGTTNTCCAGGATCGTGTTCTGGTCTGNTTTTGCTTCTTTTTTTTGCTTATTTAGTTCNTCCCTTTTNGCCTTCCAGAGGTCTCTTTTGGCTTTTATGTATTCACGTGTTGGGTGGTTATTGCGTAGGGCNTGTTGTCTTGCTCTTGTTAGAGAGCNTTCTTTCTTTTCTATCTCNTCCCTCTTTTCTCTGGCTGCCTTTTTTGTATATTTGATCGTTAGGTTCTTTATACGTGTTTTGATGGCCGTCCACCATTCTACCCGAGTTGTGTAAATNAGGGGGTATAGAGTTCTCCNTTTTTNCCACNTTCTCNCGAGTTCCTCCCTAAAATCCTCCCTTAGGTAGGTCTGTGTGTTGTTTTTCCATACCNTTCTGGTTGGNTTNTGAACCCTATTTTGNAGCTGGATTTTCGCNAAGACTGCGTCATGGTCCGACATNTCACANGNTATGTGTTTGGANTCTAATGTTTTTTGGTTCTCGTCNATATANATCCTGTCCAGTCTGGATTTCCCATTATTNTAGAAGAAGGTGNAGTCNCTTGTCATGCCATGTGCTTCTCTGAAGGTNTCTTTGACCCNCATTGTATTTACTATTNGTCTNATTTTTCGTGATAATTCGCNCTCATANTTGTTTGGGGGTTCTCTATCTAATAGNTGGTCTTCCATATTGTTGAAATCTCCCCCTATTATTTTACAGGTTGTTCTCGAGTTTCTCGCGGCTAACTGTTTCATTTGTTTTTCCTTTTGTGTATAATCATTAGTGCCATAGTAACTGATTACATCTAAGCGGTTGGATCCAAATTGGATACTGACCTTGACATATCTGCCATCAGTGTCTTTATCCTCNTTCAAAATTTTGACAGAAGTTCTTCTCTGTATGATTAATATCGCGGTTCCNGCAGTCTGTGCGTTTCCTGAATTCCACACTGATTGGCCTTTCCACTCTTTGCTCCAGAGTTCCTCAGTTCTCAGGTCAGAATNTGTCTCCTGGAGTAGTGCGACGTCTGCTCCCGTTTTAATNAGNAATTTGAAAATTGACNTACGTTTGGTCTCTTCGTTNAGCCCATTGACATTAATCGTTACCACTTTTATTATANTGTTTGTCTTTCNGAGNTTNGCCATTTTTCCTGATTTGTTGTTGNNGGNTTTCTTTACATGTCTTCTTTACATCTTCCACACTTTTCTAGGATTTCTCCCTCTTCAAGACAATATANGTTNCCGCANCANTCTGCGATNGCGCATTTNCTTTNGCATNCGTTGCATTTTAGTANNTCCTTATTTCTCTTTTGTTCCTCTGTATAGGTGTAGACATGCTCNTCACTACAACACGCCATCGCGGTGTAGTGNTTGGTTTTGCANNNNAAGCANCTGCTAGTCTCNCCATAGTTTGTGAAATGCATAGCTCTTCCGCATTTTATACACTCTGTCATTGCGACACCATCTGTAGAGAAGCTAAAGTTTCTCTTCGGGATGTTCGGTTCTTTTTCAGGGTCTATGGATTTTATAAACTCCGTGCTTGCCACTTCTTTAGAGAGGGCGTAATTTCTTTTTGGGGCATTTGCGCCGCCTTCAGAGTCTGAACTATGTCTCGGTCTTTTTTGGCCCGTGTTGGTGTTTTCTGGACCGCTCATCGCATCTTCCGATAGGTGAAGGTCATCGGCGAGTCGAAACAGATCTGATTCATTGTTCTCGGAGTTTTGGCTTTCGCCCGTGCTATCTGTTGTATCCGATCTCGTTAGGATGTCTCCCATACTTTCTGCTATGGCTTTTTTCTAAATTGCCTCTAGGTGGCGACTAGCGGCACTCTCTTTTTCACAGGGTATTTCCCGCTCTCCGGAAGGGCTCTCGCCCGTATTTCCATTTTCAGGGGGTGTCACGACACCTCCTTCTTCTTGTTCGGTTAAAATCCTCTGCGGGGTGGGTTTTTCTTTCTGCCCGCTTGTTATTTCTTGGGAGCTATCTATTTCGGTTTCGATTTCCCGGTCTTCCTCTTTTCCCGGCGTTTTTGGGGTTGCTCCCTGTCGTTCATTTTTTCTTGCTTCTGTCGGCTGCGTAGTTTCCTTTCTAATTTGATTTATTTTTCTTGGATTTTCTGGGCAGAACTTTTGTATGTGCCCTGGCTCACCGCAGTAGCCACAAGTCGCGATCTGGCCTCTGTATTTAACAGCAATCTTCGCTCCATCAATCCAGATGTAGCTTTTTATCGGCGAGTGTTCCAGATTTTTGCTTTCCAGGAGAAGGCTCATCACACCAGTTCTGACCCCTCTCCTGTCTCTTTGGTAATGAATGTCTCTAATTTGGCCATGGTTCTTTTGGAAATAATCGATCAGCCTTTCCTCTCTTAATGTTATCGGTACCCAGCTAAGGTAGACCGCTGTATTGGCTGCCTCATACAGCCAATGTGCTGGGAAGCCACCCACCGACCTCTTTACATGATGTTATTTCGTGACCTCCTGTCTGCTATATAAAAAAATGTAGAATTACCCAAACCTACTAAACTGAAAGATCACACGATTTCCGATTGGCATTTCTTCACTGGCATATAATTTTTATATATTTTATATATATTTTTATATTTTACCTCCGGGATGGTATTTGTCTTTTGAGGTTCAGATTGCCAAGACAGGAACATTCGGCGCCAGTCATTTAGGTGCCTATATGGAGAATTAAACCTATGTATTTTGCAGTGTTGGGATCAAGTCACTACCTTCGAGTCACGAGTCATCTCGAGTCATTGAACATTTTGACTCGAGTCAAGTGAAGTCAATCGATTTTCGAAGGTGACTCGAGTCAAGTCGAGTCACCCGTTTTTTGAAGGTGACTCGAGTCAAGTCGAGTCAAGTCAAGCCAAGTCGAGTCATCCGTTTTTTGGAGGTGACTCGAGTGAAGTCGAGTCAAGTCAAGTCAAGTCACGAGTCAAGTCACAATTCAAGTCAAAGTGAATTTTCGAAGTATGTGTGATGATTCAAAGTCATTACATTTTGCTAGCTGTGTGAACGACAGATTAATTGGCCATTTATCTTGAGTCAAATACTAATATAAAGTTAAATAAACATGCCAAAAGACGTTGTATCGCTCACGTACACGTATAACTGTTAATAAAATACGTGAGTAGCTGTACAGATAATGATACAGTAAGTTATTATCAGCCAAAATATAGAACCGAATACGAAGCCCCGAGAAGTTGAAACAAACTACCCAAACACTACCCATATACACATCCGTAAGGATATAAACGCACATACTATATTTGTTCGATTTAAATCATACAAGAGGGTTGGCAAAGGTGAGCACTTCGCAACGTAAGCATTGAGCCGTCTAAGAAGCAGAGACACAGTGATATTAGATCAGGGGTGGCCAACCTTTTCAGCCAAAGGGCCACATTCGAATGACGAACTATTGCGCGGGCCACTAGCCGCGCGAAGCGCGAAATTTTTAGGTCAATAATATTATCACTTGACTATATTGCGGGCCTGCTGTATATCGCTGGGCTCAGTTTGCAAGGACTGGACTATTCGGGGCCTGGACATATCGATATCGAAAGCTTCGACCGACCTGCGTCAATCATTTTGTGCCTATAGGTTTTATAGTCGACGGTCTTTCGGCGAGCGCAAACGCAAGGTCGCATACGTTGAACGACACTCTGTCTCGTAATCGCGAATATAGTTGGATTCAATCTGATAAATTAGGCGTTTTTTTTCATTTTCACAAAGGAGCAACAATATTAAAAGCAAGGAATCGAGTGACAACATGATGCGCGAAGCGTGTAGAAAATTTTTACTTTTGATAAATCGATCGCGAATTATTGTGCTTTATTGTAGTGTACGAAGATCTACCAATATGTGACTGGCTCATTGATCTGCCAATGCGTCGGAACAAGTGTTGCGGCCAGACTAATCATAATTTTTGATTGGCCTTGCAAGTTCACAATCAGTGCAATCCATTTTTGATAATATTTGAAATTCCAGAAATTACCTCGCGGGCCACTCAAAACGATCTTGCGGGCCACATGTGGCCCGCGGGCCACGGGTTGGCCGGCCCTGTATTAGATTAATCTACTTAGTACGACAACGCGAGCTGTGATAGTTTCGTTTGCGGTCAATTTATTTGTGATGTAACAAGGGAGGATCAGTGTATACAATCAGTGAATGACTGGTTGCTCTCACAAGTGCCACCGGCGTATCTCGCACAATCCGAACATACACAAGATACAGTGGTTTGATCGACGCCGTTTACTTAATGACTTGAAATTGAATCGTAAATTTTTCTTCGAGTCACGAGTCAATGCAGATTTTTGAAGCTCCGAGTCAAGTCAAGTCAAGTTATTTTTCCTGGTATGACTCGAGTCAAGTCATGACTCGAGTCATCCCAACACTGGTATTTTGTAAATATAACGAAGTTTTTCGTCAGCATAAAAGCAGTCCTTTACGGCTAATGTTTTCTCGCTGCCGATCGTTATGGCACACTTCTTGGAGTCGCATGTTACATGGCCTAAAACTTTATATGTCTTGGTGCGTAATGCGTGCGGTAATGGCCAACGCCGATATGCATATTTCTATAAATCTTGCCTATTCTTTTTAAGGGGAAGAGTATCCAATAATGAAGATATGTGGCGAATTTAATTGCACAAATTTTCAAAAAATACTGTATAATTATGCTAGTTCACGAAATAATTTTGGACCCCCTTCGAGCTCGACCCGCCTCAATTGGGGGGTTTGGGGTGCGGCAGTTACGGCTCTGGCTATAGGACTACAAATTATGCTGCTTTTAGCCGGCTAAGCAGTACGCATCTCGGCGTATTCAACCGTGAGTCACGAGTTGCACATCTAGTTATCATATAGGGTTACCCTACGTCCTGTTTCAGGAGGATTTGTCCTCTTTTTTGATTTTTTGAAAGTGTCCTCGGAGGACGCCCAGATGTCCTCATTTTTTGAGATTTTGTCTACTTTTTTGAGAATTTTGGTTGAATATAGGGCCAAATTCGACTGATATACATTAAGTCAGCACTGTAGGAACGCTATGGCGCCTATTCCGGGAGCTGGGCTGGAAAGTTGACCTTTCTTCAGTTAACCACATGTTAATGTGAAAGAAAAACTGTATTTTCCGGGAGTTGAGCCTATTTTCCTTTTTTAGTCAAGCCACCACGAAGTGGGAAGAATTTACCATTTTTTCAGGATTTTCCTCCGGTTTTGAAAGTTATCAATACCTACATATATCTATAGCTACTGCTCGTCCAACTGGAAAGTTAGGGCACATTGCATTGAAACAGCAGTGACGTAACGTTAGCAGTTTACTCACAGCTTTCCTGCAATTCTATAATTAAAAACTACAGAGGCCAAGCCAACCAATAGTATATTATAAATATAGGTTTTATTTTTTGTCATAAATCAATTTCTTGCTATATTTTGGGGGCCGCAAGAAGGCTAGCTGGGGACCGCATGCTGCCCCCAGGGCCGCGGTTGAGAATTACTGGTCCAGACACTTTAATCGACAAGTCTTCAGGAATCGATCGAGGAAAATGAACAACTGAAGCACGCACTTGTAATTATTACTTTCACTACAGCAACGTTCGGGACGAGTATGATTATTGCCAATAGGATTTGTATGACTAACGACGTGGCGTCAAATTTTCTGATGGTGCATTCCGCAGACGTACTTCGGTTACCGTCCATTCCCGCTCCTATGAATGCAAAACATAGATAGAGTTAAAATGTACGATATACCATGTAGCTGGGGATTATGTTTGCAATATGGTATAGTATATTGCATGCTTTTCAACCTTTTTGAGCTCCATTCGCACTTTTTTGGTAAAATAAATTTCATTCGCACAAACTAACCAAAAGTTTTTATACAAAAATTTATATTTAACAACATTTTGTTCAGAGGTGCAACAAATTGGCTACTATGTAGCTTAAGTTATCAAGTGTGTCATTAAAAATGCAACTTTTTTAACTCGTTTCGATTTCAACTATTTCACTAAAACCCTTCTCGACCAAACAAGTTGTTGGGTTTTGTACAAGAACGTCTACTAGTGCTTGGCAGAGATGAGCGGATTTGAAATTTCTATGTCCTAATCCAATCCAAATCAGAACCGTCAAATCCAAATCTAAATCCTAATCCATAACTTTTACATATTCAAGTCCATGTCCAATCCTAATCCGATTCCAACTGGAAATTTAGAAAAAATACTAATTTATACAATGGAGGGATTAGAAAATTTTATTTCACAACCAACGATTCACTTGATTCAAGATAACTTAGTGACCTTTTAAGTACATTAATAACTGATCTGAATAAAGTTTGTCGCCATTCGCCACACGACATTTCAATCTCCCAGAAAATAGGTCAATCCAATCCAAATCCTAATCCGTTCTGAAAAAAATGTCTAATCCAAATCCAATCCAAATCCGAGAAAATTTCACAAATCCTGTTTTTTCAAAACCTAATCCTAATCCATGCTCATCTCTGGTGCTTGGATGGTCAGGTCTTAAAATCTGTTCAGCACTCCTATCCAAAATAGCGTATTTGTTGCGAGTGAATATTGCTTGCTGGCAGAAATTGTTTTTGAGAGCTGACACAAAGGTCCCGGAGTCTGCGATTTGTCGAAAGGGTGAAAAACTCACATGTTTGTGTTGAGGCTTTTACCTTACGTCTTGGAAAATAAGGCCCAAAACGATCAAGGAGAGTAGGCACATTAAAGCTCGCTACCTTATGATATGTTGATCCAACTTGTGTTCTGTTTTTTTTTTATCGACTTCCCAATTTCTGTCACGCGAGTAAATGAGATGAGCAAATAATCTCACGAATGCCGTGTGTTCTGCTCTTTAGATCAATCTAGCTTGAGAATTAATAACAGTTTAATAACGGTAAAGCAGCTTTTTAGACTACCACCTGAATCCAAGTTTTTTGTGGCATCTCTCTACCCAGCCTCACCCTTGAAAAGGAATTCATAGTTATTATTGCGGTAGCATGCTACGATTTTAAGGACATGTATGACATACAGAACGCGCACACCACAATTCCTATACCTAACACAGCTCCACTAAGCATGTCTGACGCACGCGATTTCAAATTATGGTGAATTAAATTCCTCTGCGTGTTGCAGTTGTAATACTGTAACAACTGTCTACTCAGATTGCAAGAACGCGACTATTCCGAGCCGACAACGGAGCATATCCATACCGTAAGGTTTGGCCATCCAGCATCTATCATTTTTCGGGCCAAGGTTTTGTCGCGTGTTTTTGGGACCGAATTTTATCAGCGGTTTGTTTGCCAAAGCTTTACGTCTTCATGTTCCCCGACGCAGAAGGGGTTGGCCTCGAAATGAATGAGGCTCCTAGGTCTGAACGCGCTCGTTGCTCACCCCTACACTAGTTCATCCTAACGGTCTTTGACCATGTTTAAAAAAACAGTCGGACAAATCTTATCATGAATTTTCATGATAAAACCATATTTTCTGCGTGTCTCGCTTACTGGCTACAGTACCAAACACAGTGACCTTGGATATGTAAAAACTATCACAGGATTTTTTGCAATATATTCAACAACTATTTAACAGATAGCTCGAACCAAAATTACACCATTTGCGGTCCATACTTTAACAAAGCTTAAAGGGGTAAAAGTTGCGTTTAAGTAACTTGCAAATGTGAGTCTGTATTGACTAGGCTACTATTCTCGTGTCTCGCGCCAATCGAACAGTTATTACGACAATAGGATGATTGTTTACCGAAAGAAAGCAGAATGTCAATTTCACGTCATTTTCCCAGCCTGTCGCAGGCTCAGACGTGCTGATATACTATGTCTACCTCTACACCAGCTTCCACAC
>KE604824.1:5340-15833 GCA_000444245.1 Botryllus schlosseri | reverse complement strand
CTGTAGGTGGACCCGGGGACATCGGACCACCTGGTGGAGTTGGCCCGGTTGGTCCTACAGGCCCCAGAGGACCGACAGGTAGACCCGGTGACATTGAACCCCCTGGTGGAATTGGCCTGGTTGGTCCTACAGGCCCCAGAGGACCGACAGGTAGACCCGGTGACATTGGACCCCCTGGTGGAATTGGCCCGGTTGGTCCTACAGGCCCACAGGGCGAAATTAACATGACTCTGATCGAGCAAAACATGGATAGAAAAATGAAGGAAGGTGAGATTTCCATCGCTGTCATCCGTCGAGTGACGTTTGAAACGAATTCTATGATTTCTAGCTCTTCAGATGATCACCAGCAGTAGTTGTGATGGCGCCAAATTGGAATCAGCATTTGCACGTGATCATTCTGGGGGTGTCTTCAACTCGTACATACCCACAATTGGATTCAAGGGCATATACTGTGACGTAACTGACGATGGTGGAAACTGGACCGTGAGCTGAATGCGCGATTTTTGTGGAAAAGGAGATATATTTTTGTTTTTATCGAAGGTTTTCCAGCGAAGAATGAACGGTGACGTCGATTTCAACAGAGGTTGGGATGATTACGTGAATGGATTTGGTGATTTGCAAGGAGATCATTGGTTAGGTATGTGACTTGTTATATAACTTTTGTGGCCGATGCCATCTCAGGAATTCCGCCAAGCCGTCTATCATGGCTGTCAGGATGAAGAGAACTTTTGTGATACTTAGTACGACTCTCAATTCGAACGAACATAAATCGAGGCCTTGCCACATAAATCATTACGCTATACGTGATAGGCGTGGATCAATATCACAAATATTATTGTTGAAGAACACATCATCTAGTTTACGGGTTGCGATTGTAACTGAAACGCTGAGATTATGAGCCGAATACGCAATCAGACTTTAAGTCGGCCAGAAAACAAGTACTTTCGTACACAATAGCTAGGTGCCACTATCGAGTTGACAAAAACTACTTGTACTGGATTTGAGAAAACCAGATTTCGCGACTTTGACTCAATACGGAAAGGAATTGAGATTTTTTCTGTTACAATATAGCAGAGTCACCAAAAATAAACATTCAAATTTACATTCATCCGGCACATGTTTTCTTGGTGTTGTGGCAGTAATTGCTAAAGTAGAAGTAGCGACACAATTCTTCTCAAGTATGAGTAGAAGTAGTGCTCTCAAGAGAAACCTAAAACTACTTCAGGTAGAAGGAAAATCGAAATCTACTTGAGCAAGTAGTTGTGATAGCATTCATACGTTCGTATGGACAGGTGCAACTTGAGCTATGCAGGAGGTGCAGAGAGCTTGATTCATATTGATGCATTCCAGGAGATTCCAGCATTCCACCGCACCATGAGATGCAAATAATAGTTTTGCTATGGTAAAGCTACAATAGTCTTTTGTTTACTCGAACACTCCATTTCAGAAAACGTCATGGCATGACGAGCAATATGCAGAAGTTGTAGCGGATACGGTCTTAACACCTTGCGTGCAATGCTCCCTCTAATTTTTGACGAGTCTGCGCACACTTACCAACTCACTGCGCAAACCCCTTGAACAATAGTGTGCAAGGACTACAAAAACAGGTCAACACTTCCGAATTTTTGTGCGCAACTTAAATTTCCTGTGCGCAGAGACCGCGCCGGCACTGCGCGTTTGCGCAGCTTAGAGGGAACATTGCTTGCGTGATTACTGATTAGTATACTTGGAGTAATATGGAGTACTGTCACTGACAAACTGAAAATAGCGAGAAGTAAGAAGTAGATCACAAAATATTATGAAGTAGGAGTAGAAGTATCGGGAAATTAGATTTACTTGGGTGAGTACTCCAAGTAGTGAAAAACTACTTTGAAAAAGTAGAAGTACTTGTCACTGACCACCTCTGATTACACCATAATACATACCGGAGACGGTCAAAGTAGTGAATAAAGCTACGCAAGTAGAAGTAGTGAAGAAAAATCGAACTCGAGTACGAGTAGAACCAATGTTTTTCGAAGCTGACCAAAGCCACTTCAAGTAGAAGTAGAATTGTCTAGCTTGGCATACTACTCCAATAATAAGTAGGGCGGTTTTTTTCGACATGTCAAAAAAAGTCAAAATTTTGTCAAAATTGTAGCGTTTGGTCAAAACATTGTCAAATTTGTTTATAAAGTCAATTTTTTTTTGCAATTTGCATTTCGTTTGTATGTAGATGTTTGCACTGTCGGTGAACTTATCATTTGACATTTTACATCGTTTAGCCTACTTTATTAGCATATCGCTGTAGGTAGACGACATATTGTCTGCTCATTGTGAATCATAAAAGTTCAAATGAAACAAAGGGGTTGACATGGTGTTATGCTCAACGTACCGCAATATCCTAACTGAAGCAAGACTGCGTGGGCATTGGTTCTTATATCAAGAAGCGCATGATGAAAAATTGCGATGTAGACAAGAATGTCAGATGAAGCATCACGGTTTGTCACCAGCAGTGCACATACAACTTCTGTGTTGTCAGCAGAGCTGTGGAGTCGGTAAATTCTAGCACCGACTCCTGAGTCTTTGAACGTACCGGCTCCGACTCTTGAGCAATGTTCCCTCTAAGCTGCGCAATAGCGCAGTGCTGACATGGTCTCTGCTCACAGAAAATCTAAGTTGCGCACAAAAAATCCGACGTGATGACCTTTTTTTTAGTCGTTACCAGAGGTGGTCAAAGTAGTCAAGAAAGCTACTCAAGTAGAAGTAGAAGTAGCGACGAAAAAATCTACTCAAGTACAAGTAGAAGTACTTTTCCATAAGCAACCTAAAACTACTTGAAGTAGAAGTATAATTGTCTGATTTTAAATCTACTCAAGTAAGTAAGTAGTTGTGAAAACGATCGTAATTCGTTAGCATATATTGTCAAAAGATGCAAATTGAGCTATGCGAAAGGTGCCGAGTTTGATTCATATTGATGCATACCAGGAGGTATTCAATTTTCGACAGCATAAGCATTCGTCCGCATCATAGGATGAAAATGATAGTATTGATATGGAAATGCGATACTAATCCCCTGTTTAATCGAATAGCACGTTTTAGAAAATATCATGGAATGTTGCACTCCCCCATATTATAAGACCCGTAGTTTAGTCGAAGAGCAATACGGAGAAGTTGTGTTGGATGCGGTGTAAAGACTTTTGCGCGATTAGTAAACGTGAATAAAAAATATGGTGGATCGTAAAAATGCCATATTGTGTAGCTTTATTTCCGGAAATTAAAGGCATAGCTACACTTGCTTTTATACTTCAACATGTATGTTATCAAAACAAAAGAACTGATATTAATTACTCAAAGTATATGATATTGGGAATTGAAAGTGAAATATAAATACTACTTCTAAAAGCGGAAAATGTATTTCATGTGTTTAGTCCAGAAAGTTTCAAAGGTGTTATGCTAAAACAGCTCTAAACCTAAAAAAGTAAGTGTCCACTTTTCCAGATTAGGACACGCCATGGACTGATATATTGCGATATGATAAGTAAATGCTAGGTTATTATAAACGTTATGACGAGCCATATCAAAGTAGTGTGATTAAATATTTCATATGGGCGAAGGGCGACAATGCGATGTGAACGCCACGCCAACCAGCTACCTAAATTATATTCACAGATGCTTTCGTGAAATCATACTGGTTACTCCGTATCCCCTGAGCGCGAAGCACGACGACAATTCTGGGCTTTACTCAACTTTTATGAAGATTAAATGTTGATACTCCATGAAAACAGTCCCGAAATTCCTCAGGCTATCTTCCTGATTGGAGGATTAAACTACTTCTACTTGACAAACTGAAAATAACGAAAAGTAAGTAAGTAGATTACAAAATAATGCGAAGTAGAAGTAGCGAAAATCCGATCTACTTGAGTAAGTACCAGAAGTAGAGGAAAGCTACGTGAGTACTTCGAAAAAGTAGAAGTACTTCGTTACTGATCACCTCTGGTCGTTACGCACAGTTGTCCAAGGGTCTGCGCAGTGAGTTGTGAGT
This sequence comes from Botryllus schlosseri, assembly GCA_000444245.1. Lineage (NCBI taxonomy): Eukaryota > Metazoa > Chordata > Ascidiacea > Stolidobranchia > Styelidae > Botryllus > Botryllus schlosseri. The sequence continues at coordinate 11,812 of KE604824.1, read as the reverse complement.
GTGCACAGACTCGTCAAAAATTAGAGGGAACATTGCTCCTGAGTCTTTAAAAATACCGACTCTAACAGTATCACCAATTTACTTCGAAAATTATATGCCACAGTGACGGTTAAATGACTATCATTTAACCATTAAACATATGCAAACATATGATTAACGATGGCATGCAAAATTGTTTCATTGTGCCACAGCTCGAATTATTCACTATGCATTTAAAATTGCCTTTCTAAATGTCCTTCATTTTTTCATATTTTATCTGTTTTCATAACATGGACTCTCTAATAACCTAATATGTATGAATCATTCGAACACGACATAGGCTACATCCCATGCTGTATAATTAACACGTAGATAAAACAATCGAAGTGTTGCTCTTCTGTATGAGTCAGCAACTAATACAGAGATGCATCTTACTAATTTTCTCATTACACACTCTGCTGATTACAAGCAGACACACTCTCACTATGCTGATTACAAGCAGACACACTCTCACTACTAAAAGACATTGGTCATAATCGAAATTTAGGAAGTAGTCAAATAGCATATGTCTAGTCTACAACATGCACTTTGTCAAGTATTCAAGGACTAGGACTTTCAGTCTTTCTTGATCATTTGTTCGACCCAAGCAGCTAAGCTTCACCACAGATCTTTTTAATTTTGTCTAGTGGGAAGAAGCATTCGGTTATATTTACATCAATTTTACAACCAGACGATATATTTGCTCTGTCAGAACATCATAGAATAATTCCAAAAATTGCATCAATTTGTGACTGCATCGCAAAGATGCATATTGCTTCTTTCTTCCTCTATGCAACTGAATTGTATTTTGCAAACAATGTTCAATTCTACCCATGTCAGGGGAGGCCAACCTTTTCGGCCAAAGGGTCGCATGAGATTTACGAACCATTGCGCGGGAAACTTGAAGGCTGATAAGCTTTTTTTAGTCGCCCGATAGGAAGGAACCGAATTCGGTAGCACTGAAAACAAGACTTCTATGACTACCTTTTAAAATTGATAGGCCTAACAATTATGTCATGCAAACTCGCACGAAAGTTTTATCAGATGTAATGAATGAATTCGATCAATAAATATATTACTTGCACATACTGGGGGTCACCTCTGTATAGCAATGGGCTCATTTGGCTAGGACAGGATTATTTGGCGTTTTAGACAGAGCAATATCGACGGTTTCGGTGAACATGGCTCTGTCATTTTGCGCAAATGTTTCATCACCGACGATCTCGCTTCGAGCGCACAAGCGAAGTCTCGTGTTGGACGACACGGTATCTCCTAATGAGTATAGTTGAACTCAATTCTGTAAATTACGCGTACTTATAATTTCTTGGAGGGTTTCCAATACTGAATGCAAGAAATGTGACTATAAATCATGCAAATTGCTAAGAAAAATTTCAAGTCAAATGAATCTGCTACAGAATATTCTACTTTATGGTCATATAAGAAGATCTGCGCTGAATGTGGCTGGTCCCTGGTTACGCCAATGAGTCGAATCTGATATTTTAGTCCTCATCAAATTTTGCGGTCAGGCTAATCAAATTTTGGTTGGCCGTGCAATTCTACCTGATGTTATATCTAATTTCAAGAATTACCTCGCAGGCCACACAAAACCTTTTCGCGGGCCACATTTGACCTGCGGGGCATGTTCTGGCCGCCCCTGATTTGTATCGTTACTAATAACAGTGATTGATAGTACATAAAAATCCTATTATAGTTATTATTAGTAATTTAAAAGCTACCTTTGTAAGCAATTGTTTTTATGATAAAGAAGTTGGAGTCGAAGTCTGGGTCATTTTCACTAACTTCGACTCCAGTCACCACAGTTTTCACGACTCCGACTCCATCAAGCAAAAATTAGCCAAACTCCGATTCCACAGCCCTGGTTTTCAGCCAGCAACTGCTGCTGTTGAATGTTCTTTCTACATTCTTGGCGAACTACTTAGTAAGGACAGACACCTCTATCCGAGAATGGGAAAAAATCTTTCGTACACAACAAATTTTAATTATTTCTACTATAATGCGTGAAGTAACTACTGGAATTCTTCATAGGTCCAGATTTCGTTAAAATAAAGTTTCTTTTCATGTACAAATTTTTCAGTTTCCAAGTCAAAAAGTTTTGCCAGGTCAAACTACTTCGTAAGGACAGACAGTTCCAACCAGAAATGAAGATAACTAGTACAATTCTAATTTTATGTGCAAAAACACCTAATTCACATACATGAGGGCAAAATTTTGTCAAAATTGAGTTTTTTAAGGTCAAAAATGTCAAAATTTTCATTTATAGATCAGTCTTCCCGTTTTTTAGGTAAGAAAAATCGCCGTAGTAAATAATCAAGTAGTTTTGACAGGCTAATGAACTGTCAAAAGCCAGCTATAAACCCTTGTACGTCATAGGTGTGGTTCAATATCACAACTATTATTACTGAAGGAAACGTTATCTAGTTGCGATTGTAACCGATTGCGCGATCAGACAGAATGCCTGGACACAAGTACTTTCTTACACAATAGCTAGGCACCACTATTAAGGTAAAATTCTACTCCAGTAGAGTACGAGTACAAGTAGAAGTAATGCTTTTCGAAGCAGCCCAAAACTACTGGTACTGGATTGGGAGAAAACCGTATTTCGAAACTTCAGCTCAATACGCAAAGAATTTGAATTCTTTTCTTTTACAATATAGCAGAGTCACCAAAAATATAAATTCAGATTTACAGTCATCCTACCCAGGTTCTCTTATAGTGTTGTGGCAGTAATTATCTCACAAAGATGGAACTTTGTGGTATTTATGTCAATGATAAGATCGAGAAATTGTTATCATATCAGTATTATACCATAATGTAGAGCAGAAGCGGTCAAAGTAGTGAAGAAAGCTACGCAAGTAGAAGTAGCGACGCAAGATTCTGCTCAAGTATAGGAGGAGTAGTGCTTTTCGAAGTAGCCCAAAACTGCTTCAAGTAAGTATGTAGTTTTGCGAAGCAGTCACATATACTAGGGTTACCATATTTTGGAAATGTGAAAAAAGTGGACACTTTTCAAAATTTCCAGACTTGCAAAACCAGAGGAAAATCCTGAAAAAAATATAAATTTTTCCCACATTTTGGTCGGTTGACTGAAAAATTGGTCAATTTTCCCGTTCGACTCCCGAAATACAGTTTTTCTTCCACATTCTGCGGTGGTTGAATAAAAAAAAGGCCAACTTTCCAGCTCAACTCCCAAAATACTCGTCGGAGCGTTACTTCTGCTGATTTACGGTATTTCAGTCGGACATTTGGGCGTCCATCGAGGACACTTTCCAAAAAATGATGATGGCGATTTTTAGTCTTCCGATAGGAGCGAACCGGATTAGGTAACGGTGAAAACAACACTTATAATAGTACTCATCGAAATCAATAACAATTACCGTAATTTTCCATGTATAATGCGCAGAATTTTCACGATTTTTTGCCCTAAAATCGGGGGGCGCGTATTATACATGGGAACAACACGCTTGAAAAAAATCTCCCTCCATAAAAAACTAGAAATCACACCTTTCTTCATGTTTGTTTCCAATCGCGCCCAGTAATTCGTATTATCAGTGTTACGCGCTGCCCAATTAGCGAGAAGTGTGTTACCAATTAACGAGCAGCACAGCACGCGGTCCAGGGTTGTAACCAAGTCACAAGTCCCCGAGTCACAAGTCAATCTCACTTTTATAGTTTTGACTCGAGTCAAGTAGAATCATTTTCAATTCACCACCGAGTCAAGTCCGAGTCCAAGTATGTGAGCAGAGGGCCAAGTCCGAGTCATGGTAATATGACTCGAGTCGAGTCCAAGTCATTGTATTGACTGCTCAGTTTCCAGTTAAAGGTTTGTTAAAACCACTTTCTATAACTTTGTTTGGTGATATCGAATGGTTCGCATCTAAAATATACTAATTTTCCTCACTTTTAGCAGTTTCTGGTTGCATTTTCTAGTACCAGTACCAATAGACGAAATTCCAACAGTGTGGTTACTTTACTATTCTTCGAAATTACAATGAAATGTTGATCTTGGCCGTCTGAGTCTCGAGTCGTATGACTTGGTTCGAGTCATGTGCAATGACTCGAGTCCAAGTCGAGTCAATACACAGATTGACACAGCTATTCGTGTACTGCAAATGCAGGGTGCGTACTATACATGGGTACAGGCATTTTCCCAGAATTTGCATGCCATTATAAGGCTGCGTATTAGACATGGGGGCACACTATACTTGGAAAATGACGGTATGACATGAAAACCCAGCACCTAGCCTATCTTTTCGGAGTGAATGAATGAATTCGGTCAATAACAATGCATATATTGCGGGTCGCCTCTGCATACCGCTGGGCAGGGACAGAAACGAAAGATTTGGACTAATATGCAAAATATTGTACTTTATGGTCAATGATCATATACGACGATCTACGAAATGTGGCTGGTGGCCCCTGGCTACGCCAATGCCTCGTTACTGATATTTTAGTCATCAAAATCCCAAATTTCGCGCTCAGGCTAATCAAATTTCGGTTACTTGAGTACTTTGAAAAAAGTAAAAGTACTTCGTTATATGTGGGCAACTCGACGTATACCAAAGTTTTGAATTAAAACAACTATCGTGTTTGTGACTTCTCCCAGGCAGACTTGGACAACTAGATAATTCTAGTTCTCTAATTACACTAAATTAGAGCGAAATGCCAGTAGTGTAATTCTAATCAAATTTGTGAAATGTTTCCATGCTCTGATTTGATATGAACTGATTTTTGCTGTATTCATTTCCCAATTTCATTCAATTTCCAAGTTTTTGCGAATTCTGATTCTAATCTATAATTTGGAAAAAACTGTCACTCTAGTAATAATTCTAATCTAATTCAGAAAAGCTGAAAATTTTCTAGTTGTCCAAGTCTTACTCCAGGTCTGGAAGCAATGCACCAACTGACAAAGACAGGGAACATGGAGTTGAAAATCAAAATGATCATGAAAGACGGAATTTATTGGGTTGCTAAATACAGGTGAACATCAATTCTTGTCTTCTCATGGACTCTGTTGCAGTTGCAAACCGGGATTAGATGCAAATTCTCACACATGACGTTTCTGGCCTGCAGTTTCTGAATGTTTTGTATTTGACCTAGTTTCCAATTCTCCTTTTTCAGCAACTTCAATCGCAATTTTCATCCTTTTTATTATTTTTGACCGTTTTATACAAATTTTGACCTTCCCAGTTCCTTCCGCATCGGCCCCGGATCCGACAACTATAGGCTGCACGTATCCGGATACTCCGGGAATGCAACCGGAGATTCAACAATTTCCCACATTTTGGTCGGTTGACTGAAAAATTGGTCAATTTTCCCGTTCGACTCCCGAAATACAGTTTTTCTTACACATTCTAAAGTCAAAAGAGAGGACAAATCCTTAAAAGAGGACGTATGGTAACCCTATATATACGCCAGTGGCGGCTCGTCCTATAGGCAACTGGGGCATTGCCCCACCTAAAATTCTTTTCAATAACAATTCTTTACCATTTATAGACGCACAGCGATCTATATAAACCGAAATCTCAGCGAAAATCGTAACTTCTTGTCCTTTCGCTTGTAAATGCCCATATATAGCGAAGTCTCTGCGAAAATCGAATTCTCTTCAGTGTTTTCGCTTTGCGAATGCCTAGCCGGGGCTTGCCCCGGTAGCGCTCATAACAAGCTTTCACTGTCTATTCTCTCAAAGCCGCGCACAATAAAGAAACGGTGATTTACTCTCTCCTATTCATAAAATTACCGAGCAGCCGGGGCACGATAGCTCTGTGCCCTTAACGTGTGATGTAACAACCGTCATATGCGTTTAGTCGACCTTTGCTGGTATAGGTCGATTTTAATGGGGTTTCACACCATGAAAACTCTTGAAACTTGTTATGTCATGTCATGATGGTGGTATTTAACACTGCCCCAAGTTTCGGGGTTTCTACTTAAAGTTTAGGGTAGTAATTCCGTTTCCGATGTTGAGTGTGTGCTGATCCGTCATGTATCGCAAACAGGTTTTACTCAAAAGCCGGTATTGGTATCCATTGATTTTGACGATGTTCAATACTGAGATCGGTCATGACATTTGGCACGGTAAGTCTTAATGTTAGTATCGAACGCTGTACCAAGTTTTAAGTGTGTCACTGAACTGTGTTTGAGAGCTGACTCGTCATTTATCGCTGACAGATTATACGCAAAGCCGGTATTGGTCTCTATTGATTTTAACGATGCTCCTTACCTAGATCCGTCATAAGCTTTTGCACGGTATGTCTTGATTTTAGTATCGAACGCTGTGCCAAGTCTCAAGGTTGACACTCAATGATTAGGGCAGTAATTTCGTTATCAAGGTCGAGTATTGTAAAGATGTGCTCCGATCTGACACTTTAGCCTACAACACATTGCGGATTTCACGCAAAAGCCGGTGTGTCTGCGGTAACATTAACTGAGATGATGG
>ATSW01129252.1:0-12333 GCA_000444245.1 Botryllus schlosseri | reverse complement strand
AAAAAAAAAAAAAAAAAAAAAAAGGTCAGCCGTTTTGACGCGTCATCGCCCCCCTATTGCCCCCTTCGCTATTTTCGCCCCCCGTCGCCCCCTTTGTCCATTTTAGCCCCCCTATCGCCCCCTTCGTAATTTTCGCCCCCCTAGATCGCCAAATCGCCCCCTGGGGGGCGATATCGCCCACGTTGGGAACCACTGCGCTAGACGTTATCATTTGGTATTGATTGTTAAGGCAACTATTTGCCATTGCGATCGCTAACGAATATCGACTGCATTTTCCCAGGGCAAATTGGTGTTAGGATGCCTCGGAGTCGTATCGAGCTTTCTTACATCCGTCTCGAAATGGGACTCCCATTAAATGAATACATGTGATCTATTTCGTCGTTTTATCTCTAACGACGACGGGTGGATAATATGTGTTTCATGCGTTGCTGTTCGGATATTTGAATAACTACAGAGTCTGACACGAAATTATATATTGTGCTCCTGCCTCTATGTTTTGAGGGTGCGAAAATAGACACGGTCGACTCTGGTCATGTGATAACGCACAGCTACTTTTAACTAAAACACAGGCGTAGCATTCTTTGGTCATATGATACCTCACAGTTATTTGTAATACCGGCGTATCTATTTACGTTGGTTATTTTGATCATCAGACATTGTCACGTGTAGGCTGTTCGCTGGGTAGCGGAAGGTCAGCGAATGACTTGGCGAATTGTGTGGCTATGATTTTCTCCCTGTTCAATGTTATATTCAGAATTGCCGGTACTATGAATGAACACTTGAGATGAAGCTTGACGAAATTTAACTCATGCGTTTGGTAACAACCGATATTGGCTCACGGTTTTAAAACTATTTAAATTTTTGATTGATATGGAGCAAAATAGGTTCAGGTCTCATTGTAACCCGACGTAAACTGTATTTGTGTGTGGAATGGCGAGGCTCGGAATAGACCAGGGGTTTTCATCCTATGGGTCATGATGACCCAGTAGGGCGCGGTGACACTGTTTTCAGTGGGTCCTAAAGCTTGGATGTTATACAGATACAGTGATGTCAGAAATCATGCCATTATGAACACATAAGAGTCTGTAAGAGTGGAAATGGCCCCATCATGTCCACAAATCAGCAAAAATCTCTCATGAAACTACTTCCTCACACCACAACGTGTATGTAGGAGTCCGCGTTTTCATCTCCATTGAACATAAAAGTTCAAGCTGCAAAACAGACCTGATGATACATCTGACATACGCTGCTCAGTGCTCACTCTCGCCGAGAGCACCCGTAACACAAAGCCTTGTAGACAAAATATAGCAAATTTGAGTAATTTAGTTAATGTATTGTGCAGTTGAAATTTTCATTGAACGCTAATGGACCAACGCCAATTTTACCAATTTAGTGACCCATGAGCAATAATGGTTGAAAACTACTGGGATAGACTAATTTATGGGTGGCACTATGCGGAGATGAGGTACAGATACAGTGGCTATTCGAATTACATTTTACATGTACTATTGTCGCAAATGTAATTTGTAAATTAAGTTGAATTATCGTCACTCGCTGAAATATTTTGTAGTGTGTGTGTTTATCTGAATCATCGCGACCGTAGATATTTGGTGATGCAATTATCTTCGCTTCCAGTAAATGCAGATAGCCGACCTCACCATGTCAACACTAGTTACTGTTTAACGTCCATGCGACCGTGCTTGATGAATATTCGTTGATGGTAACGTCGGTACAATGCGGTGACTATCACTTCATTTCGAAATCTTCTCATCCTTCGACTGATTTGGAATGTTGTCCCGACATCATGTGGTGCCGTCAAGTACAGCAGGAAGTATGTCACCCTTATAGCTTGCGGATTTTTTTACGTTAAATACCTCTTTACTTTGAAAATGGCATTCCGCCACGAGTTGGCAGTTACCTGTAACAGGGGTTCTCGGCAGCGGGTCGGGGTCACTACCCGAATTTGGGTCGCGAGACCTTCCAGTTTGGGTCGCGAACTACTTCAGTTTTATCGTGAATATATACAGTATAGCTGTGTAACAATTAACTTTGCAAACCTGTAAATAGTATTCCCATTAGTGTCAAAGCGCGCTACATAACTAAAACGACGTTTGGTTTTCCAAATCCCAAGCTTTCATCATCAGACATTTATAAATACTTCTCATCAAAGAGAGTAAATACATTCGTTCATCGCCACGTTGAATGTGTCAAACATTCAGCCATATTTTGCTCAGTTAAAACGCACAGGATTGCAATGTACCGATTAAAATACTTTCCCTCCCAATCTTTTAATATTGATATTCAATTGCATGGTGTTTTCCACGAAATTCCATGTTTTTTAATTGATTGGATCTCGAGATTTCACTACATTTTTGAGGGAGTCATACCGAAAAGTATACGAGAACCCTTGATCTATAAATTTATCGCTGAGTTGAGTATTCAATAACTGATAAAGTGATAATATTTCATCTTCCCTATTTAATATTGAATCAAAAAGCACTTCTTCTGTATTGTACTTTACGTAAGTTGTGCGACTAAAGCATTAGTTTCTGGAAGCAGAATTATATGTTGTATTCTATGTAGTATTCGACTATTTCCTCATTCAAAATAATTATTTGAGATTTATCTAGCTGCATTTGATATCTTGATTCTTGATAGTTACGGGTGACTCTATAAAGACGAGATCGACTGTGGGGAACAGGTTTCTCCACTCCATTGGTGCTATGCCTGTGCAAATTCGATTTTAAACTAGTTACATAACATTGGGCTCATGGTATGACCGCGATAATTCCCGCACAGATCTGTATACTACATACATATAACTATACATCAGCTGCCCTATCAACTGCAATTGTCGAATACTACAGTTTCTCGCAGCACGGTAAAGTAGGAATTCAAGGTATGTATCCTGGATTTTTATAGGCCTACATTTGATTTGTGCCGTATTTAAAGTCGATAATAATAGTCGTATGCGTGATTTTATATCAACAATGATCAAACTCTGATTATAGCCAATGAAATTTTAAATATAAAAAAAATCTCATCTAATATACGAAATATCGGTACAAGGTATATAACGTTAATATGTTGTAATTGTAGTGATACACAATAGTACAATGCTGTGAACGGTGTAACCATCATTTGCTGATATAGCGAAACACGTTATGAATTCGGCAATGGTATATGCTTATTACTTGATGTCGATTTTGATGTTTAATTTCCATCGCGATACTTGTACCTTGGATATGCTAAAATTAGAGTTCGGCATTATTGTGCCATCATTGGTCAAACAAAAATCTTGGTGGATGGCGCAATGAGACCCTGTTTGCACAAGCCGTAGTGCGGCACGTGTCGAACTTTCTCCATAGCCACCAATGACACGAGTTCGAACGGTTATTGGGAGAATTATCCACAAAGGTGTCCGTTCACTGCTATATATTTAAGGCTCTGGTGTAGGTTATTCCTCGCCCCATACGATTCAAACGGGCATCCTTTATTTGCAATACTCCATTGATCGTCACAATAGTACTCGTGGTTGACTTTTAGTGGATACATGGGGAGAGCATACTCACAAATAAGATATTCCGTTCCGTTGCCTGTATACGCCAATGGGGGTCAGTCGAAGTGTAACGAAGTTCGTCTACTTTGCGTAGGCTATACTTACAAGCAAAATTTAAATGCTTACCACTCCTCACCTTAGATTTTGACAAGTAGAATGTAGGCCTACGTTTCTAATGACTTTTCATCTCTATTATGAGTGGAACCGGCTGAAGACCCGCGTGAAATTACTACTGTATGGCGGTAATTGACTATAGTTTCAAAGATCCTACGTGTTTGTAATAGTGCGAGCGGATCCACAAATTCTCTGGTCCGACTCCGATCCAGTTTTTTGAATTCTCTGGCTCCGACTCCTTGGCCGGATTATTGGAATGGCCGTGATCCGGTCCGAAAAACTACGATAATAATCATGGTCTATCAGTACTTATTTGTAGCAAACTACAAAACAGTAGATTATGCGGTGCGGGATCGGGTTTTATATTTAATATTTCAACAACAACAAAAAAGACATGGCAATAAAAACTCAGTTTTGCATTGAACACCGGGTTGTATTGGCGGACACTGGCTCGTAATCGGTAGTTATACCAGCCATGCTTATCATTAGCCTCAATACCGCTTCTGACCATATTAAAAAGTACGATCCGACTCCGGCCGCATCAGGAAGTCATGAATATGGCTCCGAGCGGATATTTTTGTGTTGGTCGCGAGGATGGACCCTACAATTTCGACTGTAGCCATCACCGCCAAAAGTTTGCGAACGCACGACCAAATGTTCGCCTCTAAACTGCTTTTCAGGCATTTCATTTTGTACTTCCGCTTTCAGTAGTTTTGACACGTCTTGGAAATCAATTTCCATTGTTATTGAGAGGAAACTTATCATATTTGCACTTAACGCTTTCACCTTAGACGATCTTCATTGTGAAATATCTGACTTTATCTGCGTTGTCTGAATTTTCGCAATGATGTAACAGGATGAAAGTTCACGATCAAAAGTTCGAGCAGTACGCTATACCTTGCATTTCCGCTTGCAATGATCTATCATTTATGCAGCGTAAAGATCACAGCAATAGAATGGGTTACCTACGCGTAAAGTGTTTTCGTCCATCATACGGATGCTTTATACTCACCTGATTACTCATTTTCGAGCAACGTGAATTGCCTATTTCCTTGCCACAATGCTTTGTAATAGCACCCAGGAAGGGCAAGCGTTTGAAAACAAGCCAACTCGCACTTCCTTATTGTGGCGGTAGAACCGCTTCACTAGCGAGGATTTCGTCATGCCTGACTTGACCTGTGACGGTGCACAATATTTGATTTCATCAGCACATAAAGATCCGTGTGTAAATACTGTTTACGCTGTAGAGCCGACGTGTAGAGGGGACAGGGTTTCACGTTGTTACATGTTATATTTCATAGGTTTATAGTGTATATAATCGGCTGCGAAATGAGTATAATGTTGTAAAATATAGTTTCAGATTGACTAATTTCGTTGTCTGCTCTGAGGCACTTACGATGTCGTCTGACCGAATGGGATACGCGTACAAACCCTCTTTGGTCAGCTGTATATTAACTGCGTTGGCACTGCGTGATGTATTTATTGAATCACCCATCGCCGTAATATTTCTAGTTTCGACTGCAATACATTCGAAAGCCACGCATTTGAAACCGCATATTACTGACAACTGGCAAGGTATAAATGTTGAGTCGAGCAAGTAATCTGACACAGCACTGCAGAGGTTAGAGAAGCATGGGTAGATTTTTTGAGTCCATGCACTATATAGCATTTGGAATCGGCCCAAGTCGAAAAGTAATGGATCTGCCTCCATTGAGGTAGCGCGTTCCACAACTCTATCCACCCCTGTCTTGCAAGGGACTAAGCAGCATTAGCACCGTTTTGATTTTGTAGTCACGTTGGAAATATATTACTGAAATAAAAACGAATAGAATCATTAATTTGTAAGTGGGCAAATAAGTCGTGACGGCGACGAAGATCTTGATTTGACATAGTAACATAATATCTGGTGTGTCGCCAGTTCGTCACTATGGACGCGACACAACCTGTGTGTTGACTTCGATAAGAGCATCCAATCTAAGAAACTTGTAGTCTTGAATTTATTCAACGATTAAGATACTGGTGTGCTGATTAACCCACGCTTCATTGACGCAGAGAAGTTCACGATATTCGAGTCTCGTTAGTGACCATCTAATCCTCACTAAAGATACCCCGTAGTTTTTACTTCTAAAATACTCGGTATGGGTATGGTATAGATGTCCAGCAATATGCCCGCATAAGTTCACGCTTATATTAGTATCCCTGCATATAAAATGGACACCGACTGTGGCATTGCTTTGAAATGTGCGAAATAATATCAACGTGACGTTCACAACGGTATGAATTGGTTGAATCAGAATATTGAACATTGCTGTTTTTGAAACGTTGAGTCCGTGACAGTTCAGCGTGATCATTACTCAAAAAGAGAAGGTAGTTTGGGCACGGGTCAATGTTGCTAGCAGTAATCAGCTGCAGGATAGTTGGAAATTTTTCAGAACGTTTGTTTATTATTTCTTAGTCGATCAAAACGGTTTTGATAGTCGTACCCTGGCGCCATTCTCCCGTTTCGGCATCGATTTTTTGCTGATTTGAGGAGGATGTCTCGCCGATGTCGTACGTACGCAGTGACGCTAATGGCACTTGTCCGGCAATGGTGTTCGATGTGCGTTATCATAGAGGTCATAGATTGGACTGCTCAGATACCTATCCGCGGCACTAGGTTATAGTAGCAAATCTAGCTATCNCTGACTGGTGTGTTTGGTAAGGAGGTTATATTGTGGATATCGCAGCTAGAATTCTCTCCAGTTTCGAAGCGTTAGTGGGTGATATGAAATTTTATGTGCTGAAGTACTGTGGATTCATAACTATAAAATACTGGGGTGGGTGACTAGGAAATTAACACTGTGCCAAAATTGCGTTGCGTTGCGTTCCTTAGCAATTGCAGTTCATCAGTGTTTATTGTTTAGTGTTTATATTCCTGTCACTTAGACACTAGGTGATAAAACTCGGGAGGCACAACATTGGTGTTATCATATTGTAAGTGTCTGCTGGTGCGTGGAGACCATAGGAAGTTTTCCATTGTTGGCACTGTCTTGCGAAAATGAAAGCGTCAAAGCACTCATGTTGGTTTCACTACTACTTTCGTGCAAAAGTCGGGATGGCTTATAGTGGATACAATGCGGCTTAATTAGTCGATTGTGATTAAGGATTGTNCCATCCGTTGCGGGAAAAACGCGTTGTTTATATTATCATCCACTTCACATGTTCTTAGTGGTAAACGTAGCTATAGTGCATCGTCCGGCCTTCATACACGCGTTCGACGTACAGCACTGTTTTTTACGTCTCATAATTTATTCATGGAGAGGATTCTATTTGGTCTTGTAACTGCAGTCTACCATCGATCATGTAAGAACAGTGGCTAGAAACAACGAAGACCAGGGTATAGGTTGCTGTTTGACTTGGTAAATTATTATTGGCGTTCGACGAAACATACCCTTAAAAATGCAATCTGTCACTATACTTATTACAGATGGAGAGTTGTCTTATCATAAGTATGCGTTGTAGATAATTTCTTGAACATGTTAACTCCGGAAACAATGTAAGTCATTATTCCATATAAATGTTGGGAGATTACTGTGACGTTAAGATTTTGAAATGATCGTCCAGTTATGTGTATTATTCTTTCCACAAACCGCCTGCTATCACCTTGCTTTGCTCATACGGTATCCGTTTACTTATACCGGCAGATATCCGGGGATACCTTATCCAACGTTATGCCGTGTTAATATTTATAATGATTACCGTTATAACTCATACTTGATCGTACATGCACCGGCCGGATTGATTGCGCATGCGCAATTTGCGCATACATGGCCAATTGGCCATATACTAAAATTCATCAGTTCACTTAAGTATGAAATGTGGTTTGATTTTGGGTAGGCCTATAGATAGAATTGTAGACAGAATGACATTCACCGGGGCCTACGATACTTAGCGTAGGCTCCGCAGTCACCCATACAATTTTAATGGGGATGTCGTGCATTTTGTTATTCGTGGTTAATAGAATTGTACGATGAAGTTTATCCTACTAGTATATTTCTGGTGGGCCGCTATCTTTCGGAAATAGATTTCCGTTGTTGCGACGAGCCTGCCATCCTTGTCAGAAAGAAATCTGGCTCAGATGTTGCTCNCCTAGGTCCGTTTTTCGACGCACGGAGTTCTGGGTGCCCTCAGCAGCTATCACTTTCGTTCGTGATGGCCAATGGTCATTTGTCACCGTGGAACAATGTTGTTACGAGAGCTGTTGAGTAGTCGACGTAAAATGATTCTGCTTAAAAAGACCCATTATTTAACTGAGTCGTGATCATTTACTATCATTTCAAATCTACTTAATCGCGAATGATGTGCAGGACACTCAAGCGGTACTGAATTGAATGTAATAAGAGCGTACAAGTTATCTAACCTGCCCTCACTTTCTTATTCGTCTACTAAATGAGGTAATAAAGTGATATGCGGAACAAGCCCCTTTGGTACCTCCTTCGCTTTCAATCCACGTCTCCAGCTGATGCCCGACCCTTATCGAGTTCTTCTATGCTGAATTCTTGATATGTCCTTTACTGCAAAAGCATGGAAATATGTTGCGTTATGTAACGAGGTTTAATATATCAAAAACGCTGTTGATCTCAAGCAATCAACGACGCGACTGAACGTAGTATATGGAAACGTATACTGCACGTTACAGATGTTTTATTAGGTTTGCCTACCTGATTTATATGTCGGTCGGATTTTACATGCCTCGCTTTGCTAAGATTGGGTGGCGCCAGGTCGTCAGTCGGTGCATGTTACGTCACTCAGGCCGAGTGTTATTATTATCACCTACGGCCCTACGTTGGGTGCATGTCGTTCCTGCACAGTGCCGCCAATTGAATTTTCGATGCGACTTTCGAAAGCCATTAACTGTCCAGTATAAGCACACTTATTCGAGGTTATTTCTATTTCAAGAGCCGCGGAAACATAATAATCCGTGCAGTGCACGTTCTCGATGTCTGTTATACCTTTTATGTAGTTATATCCATAGTTACCGAAGCTCAATGTTTTTGTCGCTTTTTCGTGATTTCAGTCCCGCTAACCTCTGTTGGATTCCTTTTGCCGGTAAGGTATAGTTGGGCACAGCTTCCACAATCCACATGATATTATTGCTAGTTCTACGTACATTGCGGTGTTGGCCTCTGGCGTATCAGTACTTGTACTCCCAAACCCATTGTTGTTATCACGAACTCTGCGTACATATCGGAGAATAAAACAACTTGCCTTTCATACTCACTTTCGACCCCATAGACAAAACCTGCTGCACATTCGAATGTTTCAAATGCGCGCGTCCATTACTGGTAGAGCGTTTACATGTAACCTCATTTCGTTCTAAACATTTATTAATGTTCCTGTAATTATTCATTGTCATAAAGTAAATAGGTTCTTCTATTCCAATATATGCTATTCGATGTTGACTGAGGTTCTTTGCAGATTGGAAGAGTCCGAGGATACGGTCGACCGTCCTCTTGATTCGGATGATTCTGATGAACAACTTGCAAGGCCCGAACTTAAGATAACGAACGGGTTAGTTGATATCCTGGATATTTAATGGACTTGACTGCTGCTGATGCATAAGGGCTTCTCGCGTACTGTTGAGCCTCCTAGCCCCCATTATTTAGCGATCCGTTTCTGCCACGGCTGAGTCTCGTCAAAAAGCGCTTGGATGGCTGTACTGTACCAATCTACAAAGTCACTCGGCTGTTGGTGGCGAGGGTCANATCCATGGATTTAAAATTCATTATGAAAAAGCACGGACTAATCGGGCTTGGCTTAACTTCTCCAAACGCGCAGTACCCTCGCATTTGTATGGAATTCGATTCTTCGCAGACTACGTTCGATTCACATGAATAATAATTTGGTAAATCGATGGGTTTCTAATGTTCTATCAACTGTAGCGCAGAACTACATTGACTAGTAAACTATGGCGCAACTATAAATTGCCAGCGCGTGACGCACTGTTAACGAAAATGGTGTATTTCGTGTCAATCAACAAAACAGCAGTTTCAGGTACCGTACCAAATTTCGGGTTGACACCCTTCATACGGGCGAAAACGTCTCAAATGCACAATTCCTATGGAGATATATCTCCTGGTGTGTGATACTCAACTATTTTGAGCAAAGGTCCATTTGCAGAATTCTGAAATTCTCTTAGATCTGCTAGGAATCTCACCGTCTTTTTTTTAATTGGTCAAAGTTGTGGTGATGAATAAAAAAAGGTTAACTCTCCCGCAAGTCTGCTAAATGTGCGCAGTCTATTCGTGGATAATGAGTTTTTCCGACTTTTTGACGTTGATTTACCTTACGCTTATGGCGGTGAATAAAAAAATGAAGGTCAACTCACCCGCCTGACTACCAGATCCGAATATTTTACTAATAGATACTAAAACAGAGAAGGCCTTGGGTCTGGATTCAGCACTTCAAATTCTGACCGCTGTCCGCTAATTAAGTATCCCTGGTGTAACGGTAACGGGTACTGGGTTATGTTTTTGAGTACCACCTAAAGAAATCCCCAAAGGGTGGTACGCGTAAACACAACTAACTACTACACATCCCTGAGATATATGTCCATAACGATTGGTGTATGCGACTCATTTTCACGCGTTGAAATGAGTGTGAAAGCTCAATTTGTTACTTGGAAGTGCCGTTACCTGATGTACACCACACGCTATGGCGAAAATCTGATAAATACGCATATTTTCCACCGATGGATATACAGTGCGTGGCACAGGGACACATTTTTAGGGTTCATTTTCAAGTTGTTATGTTTGTTTAATCGCGGTCATTCGATCTGGACATTTCCGCTTTCGAATAACGAGGCGTTGGGTATTAGTATACGATGTATTTTAGATAGCAGTGTCCGGTTAAACTCCGGATCTTTTCGTTCCGTTTGCTTCCGGTAGTTTTACCGCCAATGCCACTTTTTGTTACGGTGCGATCATAAATCAGTCAATATTTCGAAAAGCGACATGAAACTGAGAAGATTTGTCCATGTGGTTGACGTTGTGCAGTTGCTAATCGTTTGACGGCTTGATTTTATGACTCCTTCTCTTCGTGAAACTTACTGAAGCAGTCTAGCTAATGTCCGATTGGGCAGTATAGAAAAATAATGCATTTTTATCTTTATTAATTAAATTGAGTATCGGTGCAGGCTGCCAGCACCAGCGAGTAGATGTTCTCTCCATCCGCAATGCATATCATACGCGCGTTGGAAAACAACATGCATTCAAAAACTCTTCTTTCTTGGATCGTAGGCCATTGTCATACTATGCTCTTATGATATTGAGCGGCCACATGCGATAATCAAGGCTAGTAATAGAGCGGTCCATCTCTTGCTAACGTATCGCTGTTTTTACAGTAGTCCTAAATGCTGCACGCTGCTAATATCACGTTTTAGTTATTTTTACCGACGGTTTACTGGACGCCATTCATAAAGTTTGTTATTATATTAAATTAGAAGATTATTTTTGAAAGAATATTTGATGCAGATGTATTATACACTCATTCATATACCCGCTGTGAGCGTATATAATTGTTGAGGATGCATAATTCATTTTAAGTACCACCAGAAAGCCTTTACTGACCTTGCAAATACGAACTGACAGCGTGAAATTACAATATACTTGCCTTTGCGTGCTTGGCACTTGTTCGTAGTGCAAGCAAAATGATCGCAGTAAATATTTGGGTAGCTCCTACAACATTCATGAGGATACAAACTACAGAGGGCATGCACATTGCACACCAATGATTCGGACTTTGGTCAAAGAATAGGCTTCGATGAAGCGTTGGACCCTTCACCCTTTGTCTGGTCGCTTCCTAATTCTAAAACGCGCGGACTTACCTTTACTAATAGTACAAAAGCATCGAACAATAATATACCAACATGGTGCTGAATGGTTGTAGTTACTTGGTTTTAAATGTGGCAATGTGAATGTTGAGATTTGACCATGCATAGTGCAGGGGGAAACATTTTTGCTATTCACGGCCGCATTCCCATCACTTCGAACGTGCTAAACTGTCCAAGTGTCCATGTCCATTTCCGGTGAACTCCGGACTAATCTATATTTGTTCATATCGGCTTGAGTAATCATGTTATGAATAGTTACTGAAATTCGTGTTATAGTCGTGCAGAGCGCGAATATTATTTCAAATCCATGAATGAATTCGGTCCTTAAAATTTGTAGTTTCACATATTACTATCAAACATTCATCCTATCTCAGCCCACTGGATCAGATTCTCCGGTAGAGTCGATGGAGGGGCTCTCTCCGAAAATATGGGGCAATGGTTATGATGATGCCAATTGCTATTAGATCCATTTGTTACATGCTATTTCATTGCACTTTGTGATAATGCGTGAGCTGAACACGGCTTCGCAGCTATGCCATTGTCACTAATGTGCGTAGCAGCTTTGTTATGTGCGTGGTGTGCTGCGATACTGCCAATCCAGGCTTGCAGCCTTACATAGTGGATGATAGGAACGAAACCATAACTCCAGACTTGTACAATCTACTGGATTTTCAAGAAGCGCAACTAGAACTAAAACTAGAACTACTCAAATTTTAAAACTCGCAACTATAACTATAACGGGAACTACCAACTTTCCAAATTCGCAACTAGAACTAGAACTATCCACTTT
>ATSW01129248.1:0-10648 GCA_000444245.1 Botryllus schlosseri | reverse complement strand
CTTAGCCAACACACCAAATTTTTCAGTGAAAATAGCAAAATCAGCTGATTTCAGTTTTGATCAAATAACTTTTCTGATCAGACAAAAGTGTCCTCCTTTCCATATTCAAAAATATGATATGATATTGGGTGAACGTTAATTCGAGTGCGGGGTGGATTCAATACGAAACTGGTAAACTGAGAATCGATGATCACGTGGTACAGAATCTCTCCGCTTCGACTTGATCTATGACTTGCAGGCTGTATAAATATAAATGTGAATGTGAAAATAGAATATGTACAATTTAGCAAAACAATCTTCGAATACATTTTATAATGATATATGCGACGTGGTTAGAAGTGCATTACGCTAAGAAAATGAGAAATCTCAAAAACTAGGACCTGCGTCGACCGGGAATCGAACCCAGATCTATTGCTTGGAATGCAACAATGCTAACCTTTACACCATCGACGCTCGCGGACTTATCGGCTTAGCACGGATACTCAAATCAAATTGATTTCGAACTTTTTACTGAACCAAGAAACAAGCGTCGTCACGTTGAACAAAATTACTCCAGCGTGCCAGCAGCAATATAATCAAGTTACACGTTTGAGTGTTTCGTTACAAGGTATTGGCAAGATAATGAAAACCACGTAACGCGCAATTTTCAATTTACCAACTGTGGTTCCGTATATTGAATCCACCCGGCCCTGGAAGTGGTGAAATGACCATTCGACGTTATTCCAACGCATATATCACTGTTATGTATATCTCGATGGGGTTAAACTCCACTGCGGGTAACGGGCAGGACCAGTCAAACGTTGCCGAATGGTTATCTTTGTTGTTGAAGTAGAAGATCTGGGTTCGATTGCCGACGCAGATTTCGAAAGTGAGCATTGAACAATTTATGCTTTATTCAACATTATACGATTGATGAAGATTTTTCCATTGCTTTAAAATTCATTGGAATAACATATGATTAACTTGAACAACATTTTTTCCGATCCTTGTTGCGTCGTAAGGTTGGCATAATGTTGGCAATTATAGGCGGAGATATAGTGTAATGCTCAACACAACTCAAAACGTGCAAAATCTTTGGTATGTCACAGTTTTACTTCCGATACATAATATGATTCAAAAATCGAAAAGTTTGCATTTGCAACTTGGTTTTATTCCTAGTCGGCACGCCGAAGCAAACATGTACCACATGGCGCTCAGTTCGGTAATTGCGATAAATATCGACTTGGCTGTCGAATCGAAGATTCTGTGGCTCCACAATTTGGTGATACCGGCATGAGCGTCGATGGTGTAAAGGTTAGCATTGTTGCCTTCCAAGCAATAGATCTGGGTTCGATTCCCGGTCGACGCATAATTGGTGGTTGAATATTTTTGAATATATTCACCCCTGTAAAATTGATTCCAGTTTGGCCATAAATTGAAATAGCCTTTTACGAAATTTTAAATTCCTACTTCCTAAATCTTGTTGCGTCGAAAGATTAACATTTCTAACGGTGTTTCACATACTTTTACTTTTACGACTTATGACCCACGCCTTTTCCCACGCAAACGGCAACCTTTCAATACCCCAACATTGAACGCCTTACAGCTGGCTGTCACACGACCGGCTGACAGGACGTCTATATCAATAGGGAATCGCTGACTACTATAAGACACAGCTTGTGGAGCTTACGGCCATCAGGATCATGGCTAACATGATTTGATTATAGCAGCGTTCTGCTGGATGCTATAAAAAAGCTTCTGCTGCGAAAACTCGTCAACCCGGGGTGCAACTAGTGGTACAGGATAAAGTCTATATAGTTCCACAGCAACGTCCCATAAAAGTTTATGATATCAGAGAGCCCGTTAAAAATGATAATTACAGTCAATGACTTTGTGTAACAGAACCGGCTTAAAAATTGTGACTGACTTCGTGCGACCACTGGTTGAAACATTACTCACACGTCGCAATACTTCCAAGATGAAGTAGTATACGATACAGGCTCATGGGCTCAATGGTCATCAAGGCCAAGAAACCTTGCTCTCACCCCAATGCCGAGGGAGGGATCTAGATTCTTTTTTCCCAAATTTTTGTTGAATAAACAACAACAACAACAACAACAACAACTTGCTGATCGTATCAGTAGTCAGTACTATAGTCACACTGCCGTATTCTTGCAAGGTATACCGGGCGTTTGGAAACCTATTTGTGTCTTTTGGCATGATTCACTCCTAATACATCTCGCTATGTTCTGAATTTACAAAACACACATGGTAAGACCTAAACTGACACACAGCTCGAGCGGTTTGCGTCGAATTATAGACCTTGGCTGCTTACTATATAATAGATGGGCGTGGTTCTCTCGTTTCAAAAGCGGCCGAAGCCGATGGTGAAATACATTGCGATATCTTGGGTTACCATATGTCCTTTAGGAAAATTTGTCCTCCTTCTTCAGGTTTTTGAAAATGTCATTCGAGGACGCCTAAACGTCCTCCTTTTTGGCAATTCGTCTTCCTTTACGGCTTTTACAGTTAAGATAATGGATAGATTAGAGGGAAAGGGGCATAAATGATGCCAAATAGGACAACCGTGGTTCGATCGAAGTTTTTTTTTCGGTCAACACCACTAATTTGAAGTAAAAATTTGTAAATCGGGAGTCGACCGTAAGTGATGATTTTTTTTTTTTTTTTTTTTCTTAGCCAACACACCAAATTTTTCAGTGAAAATAGCAAAATCAGCTGATTTCAGTTTTGATCAAATAACTTTTCTGATCAGACAAAAGTGTTCTCCTTCCTCTATTCAAAAATATGATATGATATTGGGTGAACGTTAATTCGAGGACGGGGTGGATTCAATACGAAACTGGTAAACTGAGAATCGATGATCACGTGGTACAGAATCTCTCCGCTTCGAGTTGATCTAAGACTTGCAGGCTGTATACATCTAAATGTGAATGTGAAAATAGAATATGTACAATTTAGCAAAACAATCTTCGAATACGTTATATAATGATATATGCGACGTGGAAAGAAGTGCATTACGCTAAGAAAATGAGAAATCTCAAAAACAAGGACCTGCGTCGACCGGGAATCGAACCCAGATCTATTGCTTGGAAGGCAACAATGCTAACCTTTACACCATCGACGCTCGCGGACATACCGGCTTAGCACGGATACTCAACTCATCTATTGTAGAGTCAAATCGATTTCGAACATTTTACTAAACTAAGAAATAAGCGTCACGTGGAACAAAATTACTCCAGCGTGCCAGCAGCAATATAATCAAGTTACATGTTTGAGTGTTTCGTTGCAACAAGGTATTGGCAAGATAATGAAAACCACGTGACGCTAAATTTTCAGTTTACCAATTGTGTATCCGTATATGGAATCCACCCAGCCCTGGAANTGGTNAAATGACNATNCGACGTTNTTCCAACGCATATATCANTGTTNTGTATATCTCGANGGGGTCAAACTCCACTGCGGGTAGCGGGNAGGACCAGTCAAANGTTGCCGAATGGTTATCTTTGTTGTTGAAGTAGAAGATCTGGGTTCGATTNCCGACGCAGATTTNGAAAGTNAGCATTGAACAATTTATGCTTTATTCAACANTATACGNTTGATGNAGATTTNTCCATTGCTTTAAAATTCATTGGAATAANATATGATTANNTTAAACAACATTTTNTCCGATCCTTGTTGCGTCNAAAGGTTGGCATAATGTTGGCAATNATAGGCGGAGATAGTGTAATGCTCAACACAACTCAAAACGNGTAAAATNTTTGGTATGTCTCAGTTTTACTTNCGATACATAATATGATTCNAAAANCGANAAGTTTGCATTTGCAACTTGGNTTTATTCCTAGTCGGCACGNCNANGCAAACATGTACCACATNGCACTCAGTTCGGTAATTGCGTTNAATATCGACTTGGCTCTCGAATCGAAGATTTCGTGGCTCCACGCCTTGGTGANACCTGCATGAGCGTCGATGGTGNAAANGTTAGCATTGNTGCCTTCCAAGCAATAGATCTGGGTTCGATTCCCGGTCGACGCAAAATTGGTGGTNGAATGTTTTTGAATATATTNACCACAGTAAAATTGATACCAGGTTGGCNCATAAATTGAAATAGCCTTTTACGAAATTTTAAATTCCTACTTCCGATGTCTTGTTGCGTCGAAAGATTAGCATTTCTAACAGTGTCTCTCATACTTTTACTTTTACGATTTATGAGCGACGCCTTTTCCAACGCAAACGGCAACGTTTTCAAACCCAAACATTAAACGGTTTACAGCTGACTGTCACACGACAGGCTGACTGGACGTGTATATCAATAGGGAATCACTGAATACTACAAGAAACCGCTTGCGGAGCTTACGACCACCAGGATCATGGCTAACATGATTATAGCAGCACGGGTTGAAACATTACTCACACGTCACAACACTTCCATTATGAAGTATTGTACGACACAGGCTCATGGACTCAATGGTCAACAAGGCCAAGAAACCTTGATCCTACCCCAAGGTAGAGGCAGGGATCTAGATTCATCTTTTCTGCAGGGGTCGAATTGAGGAGCAGGTTTATTGCATTCTAACTTGCTGATCCTGGGTATGGCAATCGACTTTATGATTGTGTTATATTTCGATTGCAATCAGGTCATTGCCGATTACATGACCATTCGCTTAAACTTGGAATGGTAGACTCTCCTGCGTGTTGTTACCACCGCTAACCCGACACTGCGAATCATCATTTTTAATTAGTTGTCCAAAATATGACTTTCATCGTTATTTTCCTATTGATAAATGTGTTCAGTTAAAAGTGGATTCCTGTACAGATGATTTGCCCACCGATTCTCGTTGAATTTGTGTCATCGTGTATCCGCAGTTTATAACCGCGGTCTATAATTTATTTCTGTAGTTCTATTCTATTATGTTCGTACGTGGATAATCAATTCATGTTATTCTGTAACCACCATATATGTCACCTGATTGTCTCTACTCCATATCGCAATTGCTCGTTATTAAGAGTTATCTCCTCTCTTTATGTACTATATGTTCAATAACCGTGGTGCAAAAGGCCGTCAGGCGATAAGCGCTAAATTTTTTATTAAATAAACAACAACAACAACAACACTTGCTGATCGTGTCAGTCCTATAGTCCTAGTGCCGTATTCTTGCAAGGTATACCGGGGCGTAAGGAACCCGATTTAGGTCTTTGGGCATGATTCACTCCTAATACATCTCGCTGTGTTCTGAAGTTACACATCACAAATGGTATGACCTAAACTGGCGCACAGCGGTTTGCGTCGAATTACAGACCTTGCCTGTCCACTATAGTAGATAGGCTTGGTTCCCTCGTTTCCTTTTTCAGGTTTTTGAAAATGTCTTTCGAGGACGCCTAAATGTCCTCCTTTAGGCAATTCGTACTCCTTTACAGCTTTTACCGCTCAGATACTTCGAGTGGAAATGTGCATAAATGACGCCAGTTGTGATTCGTGGTTCGAGCGAAGTTTTTTTCAGCCGACACCTCTAATTTGAAGTAAAAAGTCTATAAATTGGGAGTCGACCGAAAATGATGACCTTTTTAAAAATTTTTTTAATCAATCCAGCAAATTTTTCAGCAAAATTTGCGAAATCGGCTGATTTCAGTTTTATTCAACTAACCTTTCTGATCTGACAAAAGTGTCCCGCTTTCCCGATTCCAAAATATGGTTACCCTAGCATTGGGTGAATGCGACGGCCGCGAGAGATTCTATACGAAACTGGTAGACTGAGAATCAATGATAACGTGGTACAGAATCTATACGGTCCGACTTGATCCATGACTTGCGGGCGGTATAAATGTGAAAGTGAAAAATAAAATATGTACAATAGCAGAACAATCTTCGAATACATTTTTAAATAATATGGGCGCCGCGGAAAGAAGATGAGAAATCTCAAAACAAGGACGTGCGTCGACCGGGAATCGAACCCAGATCTATTGCTTGGAAGGCAACAATGCTAACCTTTACACCATCGACGCTCACGTCCTGATGTGCTTAACGCGGACTGTAAATTGAGCAATTAAAGAGCCAAGTGAATATTAAACGTTGTTATCATACTGAAAAATAGACGTCACGTGGCACAAGCTCACTCCGGCTCGCCGATCCCGAATCAAGCTAAGTTAGACGTCTTGAGTGACATAACTCACATTTCGAAGCATATTGATCTCGAAAGTTGAATGTAAAATATAGGTCAAGATATTCAAATATCTTTTAAAATAATGATCCTTGCTGGAAGTTAGCGGAGAATAAAGAAGACACTCGTAAACTAGGTAATCTCCGTCGACTCGGAATCGAACCCCGACTGATGGCTTGGTGGAAAACTACAATGTCGGCCTTTACATTCATGTTTCTTAACCTTCAAGTATAGCTCACGCCGTTACCTTGAGCTTTGATTAAAATCTCTCGTGCCCATTGCTGTACTTGACCGGAACAGTATTTGTCACCACGAAACGCTGGCCTTGAACCCGTGTAGGGTTTTTCATCCAGCTTCTGATAATCGTCATTTAATCACTACGCTTTATGTACAACACAAAATTCACAAACGAACGCACTCTTCCCGTATTAATTACGCAATTCACGAATATCTATTTATCCCCTCCCTAGCATCTGTTGAGCTACCCGGGCAAAGCGTGAAATCAGTTGAATTGCAGTTTGAATTTGCGATTCCGCACTCAAGTCGACACTGTACGCAATTACTACTAGGAGAAATAAGCGTGACGGTTGGGAACCATTGCTTTACACAATCGACATATCCACAAGGGCGATATATGCATTGGGCCAAATTCGAATAGTCATCTCATCATTTCGATGGTCGGATCGCTTCTATGCGTAACGTGGTAGAAAATTACATCGGGACGCGTGACAAGATCGATTCAGTGGTTTGCGTGGTAGACATGTATATTGTAGGGATAGCATATTTTACGTGGATTTGTCCACTTTTCTTCAATAAGAGTAAAATACCTCCGGAGACACCAACATGTCCTTATTTCGCAATCCGTCCTCTCTATTTGTTTTGAGTGTTACGTGACTGTGAACACGACTAAAAAAAGTAAATTCCCCACAATGTACACGTGAAAATTGGTCTTTTATCCGGAACTGTCGCGGAGTTTGACTAAAAAAAGTCAACCAGACCGTAACTGCCCGTGGAGACCCGGATATAAGGTACCGACGCGGAAAGTTTCTTTTAGTTAACCTATAGCGGATATTCAATAAGCAAGGGATGGTATAGCAGAGAGATTAATCGGATAAAATGCTAACTTTCAGCATACCCAGATGGTATATAGGCAGGAAGAGGAATCCAGAAATATCATAGTCAAATAATATTCCAATATTCCGCATCATAATACCAGCAAATTGTCACATCAAACCCCAAGAAATTATACGAGCTTTCTGTTCACGTTGTAGTGTGCGGTATGTACTTTGATAATTTAAAGGTCCCATATATGACTATGTCTAATATTTATATCCTATAAATGTTAGGAATTATTAGAGTTCACCAGAAAGTCCTCCATTTTGATCAAAGCTTCTTGAGTTTCACTTTGCTGTGACGGTAGCAGCATGGACCTTAAATGATGATCAAAATCTGCGTCGACTGGGAATCGAACCCAGATCTATTGCTTGGAAGGCAACAATGCTAACCTTTACCTCATCGACGCTGGTGCTGTGGCCGGCTTAGAGGAGAAATTCAACTCAGCAATTTCTGGAGCCGACCTGTCTATAAACGTAGTTACTAACGTCGGAATTAGACGTCAGGAGGTACAAAATTACACAGGCGTGAGCAGAGTTCCATGTCTTTAGGTGGTGTAAATCCAGACCTTCCGACGCGATCCTTAATCCCGTGGTGAATGGATATGAAACAAGACATGGTATGTTGTTTGTGGAAGCCTATTTATGGCCTTTGTCGACTTGTATGGTTATTCTTCATACCTGGCCAACTTTCTTCATTCCTATTCCGAAGCTGCCGACTCGTTACACGGCCCACTTCCACCTCCATTTCTTTTTATAAGACACCGCGTACACGAATGAGATGGCGAGGAGGAATTAAACAGGACATCTATCCAGATGTGTCGATCGGCAATATATCGCTACTGCTTGGAGGGAACAATGCTAACCTTGAAACAATACACGTTCACCATGTAATCAGCAACGGTGATTCGTTGGGTCTGAGGAGCCCACGACCTACTGATAAATAAACCGGACGCTCCCCAGCACGCTATCTCACCCAATCTCGAGTTGCTAGTAATCGCGATTTGGTATTGATATCTTTAACTCTGGCATGATTTTGAACCTAATTAATAAACTGAGAATCATGCCACACGAGGCACGAAACTTAAAGAAGCTATAAAGCAATATTTTGCAGAAAGCTATTCCAATAAATTTTAGAACCATGTTTGGATAAAACAGCGACATGCGTCGACCGGGAATCGAACCCAGATCTATTGCTTGGAAGGCAACAGTGCTATAACCTTTACACCACCGACGCTGGAGGACTTAGCGGCTTAGCTCGGATACTCCGCCCATCTATTGTAGAGTCAAGTCGATTTCAAACGTTTTGCTAAACTAAGAAATAAGCGTTACGCGGCACAAAATTACTCCAGCGTGCCAGCAGCAATATAACCAAGTTACATGTTTTGAGTGGCTTATATGCTAACATCTCGATGCAACAAGGCATTGGAAAGATAATGAAAACTTTGGTAACCAGATGTTGCAATAAATTGTAAAACAAATGGGCTACCTTGGATGAAGTGTGTATTGGTGAATAAAAGAGAAAAGCTCCAGCTTCGAAAGTTGTGTCGACCGGGATTTTGACTTTGAGATATTTCCTTGGAAGTGCACAATGCTAACATTTACGAGCACCGTAATTCCATGCTTTACGCAGGTAACTCAACTGATGCGTGGTAGGAAATAAATAGACAAGTCTCTCATTCGTGAATTACGTAATCGACTCGAAAAGAGTGTGTGTCGCTTCTGAATCTTGCGTATATACACTCATACAGCGTAGTATCGCTGAAAACCATATGGCGGCTCAAAATCAACGTTGGGTGGTGGCACGACAAGGTTCGTTTTGATCATGTGCAGGAGGGGTACGATATATTTTAGCCGACGCTGAAGGTAACATCACTAAAACGGTTAAGGAATACTAGTGTAAAGGCTCGCGTTGTTGCCTTCGCAGCAAATCTGGGTTCGATCTATTGGTATCTATTTACTAAATATTAAATTACAGCTTCCGATATCTTTATACTTCGACAGGCCCGCATTCATTCCCTCATTACCGCCAAAGCCATATCATTTAGTTCTATTTCCTAAATTACTATATTACGAATTGCGAGCCATTCTATCACTCTAGTAGAGTTGAAAAACGTAGGTTGAGCCAGATTGAATTCAAAACTAAACAGTGAACATCATGACTTGGACTCGAGTCAAAACACCATGACTCGGACTTGGCACTCTACTAGCTGACTTGACTCGGCGGTGAATTGAAAATGACTCGATTTGACTCGAATCAAAACTATAAAAATAAAATTGACTTATTGTTACTCGGCACTTGTGACTTGGTTACAACCCTGATAGAACTAAGTCGGACTTCTTGTCACGCATGCCCGAGAACATTTTACCACGTCACGCTCAATTTTCAGTTTACCAAGGGTGTATCCGTATATGTAATCCACCCGGCCCTGGTATTCGACGTTATTCCAACGCATATATCACTGTTCTGTATATCTCGATGGGGTCTAACTCCACTGCGGGTAGCGGGCAGGACCAGTCAAATGTTGCCGAATAGTTATCTTGGTTGTTGAAGTAGAAGATCTGGGTTCGATTTTCGACGCAGATTTCGAAAGTGAGCATTGAACAATTTATGCTTTATTCAACACTATACGTTTGATGGAGATTTGTCCATTGCTTTAAAATTCATTGGAATAACATATAATTCTATTAAACAACATTTTTTCCGATCCTTGTTGCGTCAAAAGGTTGGCATAATGTTGGCAATTATAGGAGGAGATAGTGTAATGCTCAACACAACTAAAAACGTGTAAAATCTTTGGTATGTCTCGGTTTTACTTCCGATACATAATATGATTCAAAAATCTAAAAGTTTGCATTTGCAACTTGGTTTTATCCCTAGTCGGCACGCCGAAGCAAACATGTACCACATGGCACTCAGTTCGGTAATTGCGTTAAATATCGACTCTGCTCTCGAATCGAAGATTCTGTGGCTTCACGATTTGGCGATACCTACATGAGCGTCGATGGTGTAAAGGTTAGCATTGTTGCCAAGCAATAGATCTGGGTTCGATTCCCGGTCGACGCAGAATTTGTGGTTGAATATTTTTGAATATATTCACCCCTGTAAAATTGATTCCAGTTCGGCCCATAAATTGAAATAGCCTTTTACGAAATTTTAAATTCCTACTTCCGATATCTTGTTGCGTTGAAAGATTAGCATTTCTAACAGTGTTTCTCATACTTTTACTTTTACGACTTATGACCAGAGGTGGTCAGTAACGAAGTACTTCTACTTTTTGGAAGTACTCAAGTAGCTCTCCTCTACTTCTGGTACCTACTCAAGTAGATCTGATTTTCTCTACTTCTACTACGTAATATTTAGTAATCTACTTACTTACT
>ATSW01129246.1:0-12017 GCA_000444245.1 Botryllus schlosseri | reverse complement strand
TCTGTGTCAAACTGATTACGAAAATTTCACCGCGTGAGTGATCGGTATGGTTATGACACCAAGTCGTGAAAGATGGTTATGACCGAGACATTATCTTGTCAGCGATCGCGGGGTTTTGCAAACTATTTCACAGCTATTTGAAGTGTTAATTTGTGACCGTTGTTATTGTTGATATTCGAATCACCGTCTACGCCGGCTCTGTGGTAAACTAAATACCAAAATATTACCTTGGAAGTGATTCCTAGATTTAGCAAACTATTTCACACCTTTTTTGCTGAAAGTACGACATGCCGCCCGCAGTCTATAAACGAAAGTACGAATCATCGCCGCGCCCATAGGAATAACGATATATCATTATCGCACTCACCGTAATTCGGAATATACACATTAACTAAGATCCAATCACATGACTATTTACCATACCTGATACATATTCCACACCATGCGAGAGATGCCTATACTCGAAAGTACGACTCACCAACACGAGTTTTCGAGGCACCGTGTGAGAGATCCCTATACCGAAAAGGGTTACCGTGTCAACACGAGTTTCGAGACACCGTGCGAGAGATCGCTATACCGAAAAGGGTTACCGTGTGAGAGACCCCATAAGACACAATGGCACCGTGCGAGCGGAAGGGGGGGTCAAAAGGGTCACCGTGCCAACACGAGTTTCGAGGCACCGTGCGAGCGGGCCCTATACTACCCCTGCCAGGTCACGACCGATCTATATAACTACTTGTACGTCCTGTTACAATCTCGTCATACACCCCTAAAAGATCAATTGGTCGCCATATCATATTCCGTCCGAATTGTCGAAGCGAAACCTAACGCTCGCTGGATGTGTCCGATATTTATTGAAATAGACCCGTCGATAAATATCTCCTTTCTCCTCGCATTGCGTTAGCATTGAATATGTTATGCCACTTTCAACGTGGTATTTCCTTCCTGTTATGTATCATTATCTGAATCGATGTATACAGGTAATCGATGAATGATATTGAGGAAGCGTAGGCAGGGCAGACATGAAAGCAGGATAGCCCAGGCATGACGTCTGAGCTATTAATTATTATTGAGTAAAAGCAAATGAAGTGGCATCGAACCTGACACCTAGGATGTATGTATAATTTCCAAAATATTTAACAGACCTTCAATCCGCGGGTGTCTGAACAAAGCCTAAAACAGAATGTCGCCTCAAGGACTCAAATCTTACTCTGTGCTTAACATCCAAAGTATATGAGGCTGGCATGTCAGTCAGTATCCATGTTGTTAAAATTTGCCATATATTTAGCATGCGAACTTATAATATCAAAGTCGCGCATAGATCAAGGTTCGGATATAATGTCTATAATGATTCTAGA
Source organism: Botryllus schlosseri (assembly GCA_000444245.1). Classification (NCBI taxonomy): domain Eukaryota; kingdom Metazoa; phylum Chordata; class Ascidiacea; order Stolidobranchia; family Styelidae; genus Botryllus; species Botryllus schlosseri. The sequence continues at coordinate 10,659 of ATSW01129246.1, read as the reverse complement.
GGAAACAGCCGCGAAAAAGATTTTGCTGTTACGTTTTGGTGATTCCAATATAGTTTTACTATACCGACAATTCTGATGAGAGGTCAATAAATAACAACATGCAGCAAAGTGATTGATAGAAACCGGGAAATGGATCATCGATAAACTGATCGACCGGTGAATCTGATCACGTAGGCTGAGAATGAATAACATTTTGTCCGTAGTATGTGAAACTAACGACATTATCGACGTAATTCAATCAAGAGGCTGAACAAGATTTCGCGCTCCCCGTGACTAGACGCATGATTCCAGTAACTTTTCCTGACATTTATACTCGCGATTTAGGATCATATATAGCAAGCGTGCGGTGATGTTCTGCTTCTACGATTAAAATCTGCCATACGTAGGTATATCTCAAGAAATGAGTGATGGCACAGAACACCACAAGGGCTCTTCGCGTTGCAAAGTTCCAAACAGTCAATTCAACCCGAACATTCGTTGTCCAGATGGGCCACGACGACTCTCCACTGGCATCCGGCCTTATGCTCTATATGTAGGCCTACACGAAATGCGGCTTACTACGGAACCGGTGTATTTCAGGGGTGAACGAGTTTTGAAAAATAGTTACAAGGGTAGACCTCGACGAAAAAGAGCACTGCATACCCTAGTCAATTTTACTGGTGTTTAATATTGAACAGCAGCGGTTCTTAAACTTTTTTGACCGCGACCCAAATCTGAGTTTTATTCAGAGGTGGTCAGTAACTAAGTACTTGTACTTTTTCAAAGTACTCAAGTAGTTTTCCTCTACTTCTGGTACTTACTCAAGTAGAGCTGATTTTCGCTACTTCTACTTCGTAATATTTTGTGATCTACTTACTTACTGTTCGCTATTTTCAGTTTGTAAAGTAGAAGTAGTTCAATCTTCCAACCAGGAAGATAGCCTAAGGAATTTCGGGGTTCTTTTCACGGAGTGTCAAGATTTAATTTTCATAAAAGTTGAGTAAATCCCAGAATTTTCGTCGCGCTTCGCTCACATTGGATGCGGAGTGACCAGTTTGATTTCACGAAAATATCGGTGAATATAATTTAGGTAGCGGGTTGGCGTCGTTCCGTTCACGCCACATGGTCGCCCTTCGACAATATGGAATAATTCATCACGGAAGGCTATGGCTCATCATTACGTTTGAAACTAATGTTTCCCAATCTAGCATTTACTTTTCAGGTCGTAATCTAGCATTTCCCTGGCGTGTCCTAATCTGAAAATGTAGCCTCTGACTTTTTTTTTAGCTTTGGAGCTGTTTTGCCATATCACCTTTGAAACTTTCGGGACTAAAGACATGAAATACATATTCCGTTTTTATAAGTATAGTATTTATATTTCACTTTCAATTCCCAGTATCATAGGCTATACTCTGATTTCTAATCAATGTCAGTTCTTTTGTCTGGATAACATACATGTTGGAGTATAAAAGGAAGTGTAGTAATGTCTTTATTATCCGGAAATAAAGCAACAAAATGTTGCATTTTTACGGTTCACGATATTTTTTTAACGTTTACTAATCGTCCAAAGTGTTTACACAGTATCTCATACAACCTCTCAGTATTGCTCTCCGACCAAACTACGGGCCTTATAATATGAGGAATAACACCATACATGCTATTTTCTAAAACTGGCTGTTCGAGAAGACAGAGGATTAGTATCGCATTTTCATAATAATACTATCGTTTTCATTCCATGATGCGGACGAACGCTTATGGTGTCGAAAATTGGATACCTCCTGGTATGCATCAATATGAATCAAGTTCGTCACCTTTCGCATAGCGCCATTGGTAGCTCTTGAAACTCCGTGTGAACGAATTAGGATCGTTTTCAGAACTAATTACTTACTTGAGTAGATTTAAATTCAGTCAATTCTACTTCTACTTCAGGTAGTTTTATGTTGTTTATGGAAGAAGTACTTCTACTCGTACTTGAGTTGATTGTTTTCTTGCTTCTTCTACTTCTGCTTGAGTAGCTTTCTTGGCTACTTTGACCAACTCTTGTTTTATTCCATCTCGCGATCCAAGCCTCATATATCGACATGAATTTATTTTAATGTCCGTATGCCACCTATTTGCCGGCATGTATGAAGTAGAGAAGGCGCAAATAACCTGATGTACGCAATGCGGTTCTATGGAATATGTATAACTCGTGCGATTTGAAATCGGGGTGCACTACTTTCGTCTATGGGCCACATTTGTACAGTGGGATTCAGATGGCAATGACAAGACTCTTCAGAGCTGAACATTTCGAATACCGGACATATCAATATTAAAGATTTCGGCCGACGCATATGATCCGCGTAAGTCAGTGATTCCTAACCTTTTTTCCTGTGGCAATCCCCTTGGAAAATTGCCTAGGTTTGCCCCCCTAATTTTAGGGACTGTAGTAAAAACATGGGTGCAAAGTCTCTTTTCGGTCCATGGCTTCACTATTAGAAATAGCTGTAATCACGCTCGAGTACCACTCGACTAATTACCGCTATAATAATTGTATATGCTATATTCGGGATCACATCAAGGTTGCTATAACAACCACCGGATACGGACTTCTACTATCTGGTTCGACCCACGTGTACACAAATTCAGCTCTTCTAATGGCAATACGGGTACGTTAATTGTATTTGGTATTTTTTTTGCTTTCTGTAACTAGTAAATCAATGGATATAGTGATAGAAATCATTGCTCACATTGAATTTTGTACTGTACCCAGTTGGTAACCTTGACATGAATGTCTTTCAGACAACGTAGCTCATATTACATAGCGTTCATGTGATGTTGCGGGTCACAATACTAAACAGTTTCATCTTTGATGGTACGACGAAGACATGTACTGAAAGTTTAATTTTTTAGCGTTCAAATACAAATATATTCAGTTAATCATTTTGGTCTAAAAGCTTCAAAGCATCTTAAGTGCACAAAGGGCTCTCACTGTCCAAGTGGTATACATTGCCTTTTTCTTCAATTTCGATACTCTGTGCGCTGCGGGATAAAATACATGGTTCGAAACATTTTGTGGAAAATAACCCAAGCTAGCATGACGGAAAGTATTTTAATGGGGAATCTAAAAGTCTGCGCAAATCATTTGACATTAATTATAATAAACCACTGCAAATTCGCGATTTGACAGATTCTGTCGAAAGTTAATTTGCAATGAGAAATCAGGGATATATAAAACTGTTGCTCTACTATATGATCATATGTCCTCACAGCACTGTCTACTGTGACTCCATTTTTCTTCAGCGCCCCCATACCGCCCTTTGAGCCCAGCGCCCCCATATCGCACCATGAGCGTCTCCGCCCCATTTAAATTTCAACTCAGCCCGGGGGCGCTGGCGACAAGGTTAAGAAACACTGGAATAAGCGATGCCTCAGATAGCCTAGACGTGGCGCCGTGCTACGAGTCGACAGACAAGGTGTCATAATAAAGAATATCGGCCCGGTGTAAATTACCATAGTAGTATAAACATGCCACGAATACCACAAACAGCATGACCTTCATATCTCATCGTACGATACTTAAATTTACAATAAGAGTGTTGCGGCAGTCCATGAAAATTTATGAAAAATGGCGCTGCAGGGAAAAGGTTAAGAAACACTCGAATAAATTGCAGCAATCGTTCGAATGCGGTAGAAGGGTATTCACGATGACTCGGAATTGTAAGAATTCGGTGAGACAAACGATGCTAGTCATATCATAACGGTAACTTCTATGGAACATATTCCACAATAAAGTTATACTTTTGCATCAAAAGAAATTGAACACTGTGAACTGCACGCTGCATAGAGGTTTGATTTGGAGTATAGGCGATGCTGATGTTGCCAAGCGAGAGTCTCCAGTCTGGTAGGTCTTTCTGGTAAGTATGATTCTCATTACAGCAAGTGGAACGGGCTAGCTTTGTTACTGCTAGCTGTTTATTAACCGTGGGACCCTCGGACGATTTTACGACAATAAACGTGGTCGTGGCAAGGAAGACCTGATGTTGGATCGCGGAAATGCGAATATATCTACTACTTGGTTTTATTGCATTTTACTGGTAAACGAAAGTTGATCAAATTGTGAAGCAGATCTCGATCATACGAATAACTGGAGCAAAAGGATATGTCTCGCAGGTATAGGACCCAACAGCCTTCCAAATCCTTCGAATCGGGGATTGAAAAGATGGAGTATGACGTCAAGGCGGAATGAACTGGTTTGAATTATACCGCTGCACATCCCAAGTCTAAAGCACCCCAGCCGTTTGAGGCATAGTTATTCGATACTTGGAATACAATGCTAATTCACAATTGAGGATAATGTTGATTCATTTTTTTGTAAATTATGCGTATTCAAAACATATCGGACGCGGAAGTTTCTGCAGAGAGGTGGTATGTGTTGCGAATACAAAATTTGACATTACCAGAGTAATTGATTGTAACGGCTACAATGTGTTACAGTGCGTCGACTAGACGACACCTTTCATTCGTTTCTGTTATCCTACACCTACACCTACACCATAGTAACTGTGTAAATAAAACTACAACACACTCGAACCATTATGATCAGTGGTGAAATCAGATTCAAATACCTTAATAGTTGTGCTACTGCCTATTCATAAATCATATATTTCATTTAATGTAGATCGGGAATTGAACAAAACCCAACTTCGTGTGTGATTAGACACCAGTCCAATTTGTAGCGGAATGTAGATGTTCAGCTCCCAGCTCCCTACATTTTGCGTAAAACCTCCACAGTCAGCAGTTCAACGCTTCCAGTAATTTCCAGTAATTTTATGTCACTCATAATGACGTTAATGGGACGAAAATCGAAGTTGTAATCGTCATTGATATATGTCACGAACTTGCTTTCTTCGATTATCACGCTCACCTGCAACGCATGCAGATTCACAGTACCACAAGAGTCCAAAGTAATAGAGCAACTTTTGACTTACTTCAAAATATTCTCCCCAACTAAAAGGATACGATCTCTCCGTGAAAATCAGTCTTTCTTCAGCTTCTCCCCATCCGAGATTGTAAGAATTCCTCACAATCATGTGATTTTCCATACGGGGATTGAAATGGTACGGAATAACTCTTGTACTTATACCTTCTCCTATTGTCCCACTTTCAAAATTGAAATCAAACCTGTTAAGTCAAATCATACATAGTTACATACCATTGTCATATCAATTACCGGCATTAACGGCTACCGTAGCTGCTTCATTATAGTACATGTTAGGAATACTTTAAACGTGAGGTTCGCGTTCGCGTTCAGTGTGTGAACCTCAGAAATCTTGAAGTTCGCGTTCACAAATGAGCCTTGGTTGGTTCTGCACTCTTAACCACTACCATGTATTACATTTTGTTCACGTCATTATGACGTGTCGTTGGAGGAAACTGTTTGCTTTTCAATTTCGGACCACTCTATGCATGGCGCAAGGCGCTGGCAGCATAAAATGAAAGTAAACACTAAACGAGCATGCATCTTGCCAATTTCAACAATTATTTGCTTTAAAGTTTGCTCGGAATATTTAGATTTTCGTTTGTGAATATTTCTGCTGTGAGCTTATGATCCGCAATCACACAATAGCAAGAACGAAATACACTACACAGGGTTGTAACCAAGTCACAAGGTTCCGAGTCACATAAGTCAATCTCAATTTTATAGTTTTCACTCGAGTCGAGTCGAGTCATTTTTTATTCACTACCGAGTCAAGTCCAAGTCAAAGTCATCGAGCAGAGGATCGAGTCCACTTCATTGTGTTGACTGCTCAGTTTCCAGTTAAAGTCTTGTTAAAACCACTTGTATACCTCTGTTTGGTGATATCAACTGGTTCGAATTTATAAGATAATAATTTCCTTACTTTTAGCAGTTTCTGGTCGCCTTTTCAAGTGCTAGTACCAATAGACGAAATACCAATAGGGCGGCTACGTTAATATTCTTCGAAGTTACAATGAAATGCTGGTCTTGGGCGTCTGAGTATCGAGTCATATATGACTTGTTTCGAATCATGCGCAATGAATCGAGTCCAAGTCGAGTCATTACACAAATTGACTCGAGTCATTACAACCTTGACACTACATGTAGAAAGTTAGCGAATCGCGCTCCGTCAACCAATCAATTATTTACATCAACATAATTGGTATAAATAATGCATCGAAGTCTAATGTAAAGAAATTGTCAGGTGTACGGAATCCATCTTGTTTTGATATCCTTATTGGACACTCGATCAAGGTGTTGGCTACTGTATAACTTGATTTTGAGATAATACATGGTACAAGTATAGAAACCGGTGTTTCACTCTTAAGAAGGCATCTGTCCGCTCTATCCAATTCCTGCTTGGAATTGCATTGGCATGCGACCGACGATATTAATTTTAAGGAATTATTATAGCATTCGATTGTTCCAGTTGACAGATTGGGTTACGTAAAGTCAGCATCTCCTTGAGCCTTTTGGCAGCATATGGCTCGAGTCGCCGCTAGACATCATGGACATGGGAAAAGTAGGCTTTTAATTGGGAATATGACGTCACGTGACGTCATAGGTTCACGTTTGCGTTCACACAGAACCTTTGAAAAAGGCTTGCGTTCATGCGTTTGCGTTCAGCGGTTCACACCATCCCTAGTGCATGCTAAGGATGGTATGGAGTATATTTGTAATACTCGGCGTTCTATACCCATTTTAGCTATTCCTTTCCGCCTCACAATTTACCCCTTGTTACACTGCTATGAGCAGTGCTGTTCTCGCTTACTACAATATACCTTACGACGGCAGAGTTCTGGTATAGGGTAACTTGGAATGGATTCAGTCCATTTTCGCAGTGCCTATTTAATGCAGGAAACGCACGCCTAATATCAACAATGTGACATAACAAATTAATAGCCGAATACCTAGAAAACATGGTTATCACATTTCTCACGGTTTTCATGGGAGCATAGTAGAGTCACCTTATTTTGGAATCAGGACCAAATCACAAAAGTTTTTGATCGAAACTGAACACAGCTGATTTTCCAATATTTACTGGAAATTTTGTTGAACTCACTAAAAAAGGTCATCATTTTCACACGACTCCAGCACGAACGTCCGTATTATACCTATTTCACGTCTTTAATGCTGATTTTCTGTTTAACCTGCCCATTATCCCAACTATAAAAGCTGTAAAGGAAGACGATGTGCCAAAAATTGGACATTTAGGCGTCCTCGGAGGACATTTTCAATTTCCTGAAAACGGAGGACAAATCCTAATAAAAGAGGACGTTTGGTAACCATATAAGCGAAAGTGTAGTGTTATCCGAATGACGCAGCTACAGTAGCGAGACCTGCGACGCGTGTAGCCTGACACTACTGCCAACCACTTACTGTTCGCCTGTCTCATTCACTCTCCCCGTGGGTATGTATTTATGTCCAGGGCCTTTCGCAAACGATATGTTGAGTATTGCAGGTATCTGTAAATTGAAGACGGAAATATGAACTTGGTGGGACTGCCATATCTTTGTGTCTTTTATCAGGGGAATGTGACATACGGTGAAATGGGTTGCATTAGTCAATGGTCGGTCAGTTGGTCACGCCATTTAATATATTCTATAGTGGACAGTAACGGTGCATGCCGTAGCGTCAAGGTGACCGGTCGTGAAATGATAATATTAATGTAGAGTTTTTTGACATCGTATATAAGTCGTTTTTAACGGATGGTCTGTCAGTCAGCAACAGCTATACGTACGGCCAGTCGCTTGACTAATGCGACCTTTGAATACATAATAAGACAATCTGACTACAGACAGAACTCACATATTATAGCTTCACAAATAAGCGACACAAACACATGCATACTATAAGATTTTGTTGAGCTAAGTGGCAGCACATGACATGCCATTCGTACATATAACTCGTGCTCTATAATCCTATGACGTGGCATTTATACATTCAGTATTGTGTACATAATGCAATAGTTCAATTCATACTTTACCGGAGGAGTTTCGACGACTTTAAGCGTTTCGAATATTTCCATCTGTACAAAATTTCCATGTTAAACTAGTTACGGCAGAAAACAATTTCTCTGAATACTTCTTTTGATACTTTCGTGGTAATATTCTCATTCTCACAGTTGCAAACCGTATTTCCGGCAAGAAGGAAAAAAACAACGCCGCCGATCAGCAACACAGTGGATATCAAGAACATGCAGATATCCAATCTCCGGATTCGGATAGCGCTTGTGATACCCTGGCTGGTCTTGCTCGCCTCTAAAAAAAGCAGGAAAGATACTAGATTACGATAGGTATTGCATTTCAATACACCCATTGATTTGTCCAAGTTTTGATTTACTTAAAAGCATCGATAATGGTCAATATCTATAGCAACATATCTACTTATACATTGGAATGTATATGCTCCGTAACGATCACGTATTTCACATGTAGGCTACTGCTAANTCTGAAAGGGCGAACAAATCGTGATCANTTGCGTTCAATTACCAATCATAAATAAAACTTCATGGTCNGNTNCTGGTTTATTTTATAATTGCTTTGTGGAGCTGCATGCATAAAGTAATANGATTTCGTNAATACCTNCGTTGNAGGTTATTTATTNGANTATCCCGATGAAAGCAGGTGGACAGAAGGAATTTTCAATATACTATACTNTTCAGATTNTAATTAGTTGTTGATGNTTTCTTCAAGTTACANTTTTNATCAGCCATAAGTGATTGAGTAAGTAGGGTTACCTTGTTTTTCCGGGTCGCCGGCCCTGAGGTTCTCGTANGTTTGTTGAGGAATCTCGTAANGAGCCCCGTCCATTNCTTCATAGTCACAGTTCCTCTTGCNGGAGTTATTTAGGTCCATTAGTTCACGTNTTCACTTACCTATGGTAGGCCTATTCATCATATGTATCACAAATTTTCATAAGACTATGTCATACATAGGNCACCATTAGTCCGTAATTCACAATTGAAGGNGATGGNGCGAGGTNCGNANTTCTANTCAGCGTGNTNNTTTATTTGCTNCCCGCAAAANTGTTCGCAGTGTCNAGTCNTTTTATGCNATTCGGGATACGATAGGATACGATTGGGAATTTATACGCCATATTCGTGAATTAAATGCCAATGTGTCACTTTTTAATTCGCTTTAAAATTGAGAAAATAGATGGGCAATACAATGTCCAATATGTAGCTTATTTAGCGCAAAAGCATTAGTGTTCCTTGAGCAGTCGAAACTGCATTCTTCGTGTAAGCGTTATCTTCTTACTATACTGGCAGATGATACATCATAAAACGACTTGATGAGAATCTTACGTGGCCAGAACAAATAAATGATACTGAACGATACATGAAAATGTTAGTTGTCGTCCTCGGACCATCTATGTTATTTTTGACATAGCAAAAGAGAAGCAACAAGGTTGCAAGTGCACGGCTATGCGATTGATGCAACCAAACTGTCGAGAAACCCCGTTACTTAGCTGTATTCATGTAACGCACTTAATGCACTGAGAATGACCTATCGTTGATAACGTCATAGCAAAGTTTACAATATTTTTCGGTAAACATAAGCAGCATGCAGGATAACACCCATATGAGGAAACTTTCAGTTACGAAACAAATGAATGTACCAACGGAGAATATAAAATAAAAACACGGATGCCTGTTTACAGTTTCCAACCGCCGAAATATATTCTGACATTGTCTCAAGAATTACCACCATTCATTTTATGTTCCGTTGTAGGTTATATGTGTTTTCTTTACAAGCAGAAGATAGCACTTTGAGTCTCGAATAAGCATAGACCACAAAGAGGTAGCGTATACGCCATGCACGTATAAAAACATTATATCGATTAGAAGAGCGAATTAGGTCGCTTTATTATATTCAACGTATTTTGTACATTTTTCATACCGTTTCCGTCCTTGCATACCGCGAAACGAGCCCCTTGTTATTCCATGAGTTCTGCAATACTCACAGTCTGTGACCATTGTAATTTTCTACACTCCGGAATAAATTCAGCAGGTACTATCACTTTATATAAAATATATCCCCCTTCTTTTAATGCAGCAAAACGCTCAATAAAAATCACATAGCGATGGATCCCTTTCAATACCAGTAGGAATAAGAGCTCAAGCTTTTAGCAGATATGAGAGCAGGTAGCAGGTATGACATAATGCAAGCGTATAGTTTATATGCAATAGCAATATTCAGTCCAGACAGCAGGAAAGCACGTTGGGTTGTCGCAGTTTATATCAACACTTACATGACTATGCTTACAAAAATTTGTCCGGATGTATGGATCCTATTCCATGTTGGTTAGTCATACTGCGAGTCACTCTCAAATATATGCAAATTATGAATAATAATAATCTATGGATCAGCTTAGTTATCTTGAAATGTGATCATGCATTATTATAATTAAAATTTATCATATGTAACATTCAGAGGGTCAATATATTTGACAGCATTTTTGGGCGCAGTATGCGATTTCTATAGTGGATCCGTTTGGAATTCTTGCAGTCAAATATATTAAAACGGAAATTTGGTAGGGTGCAAATGTGAATGCTTTACGACTACATCTCTTCCCCGTAGACCGTCATAGGTGGGATTGACCATAACGACGAAAATGATTGGATTGTGAGACTTGGTTTGATATTATGTAGCAGAAATTTTACTGATAAGATGTTATGC
>ATSW01129241.1:0-13404 GCA_000444245.1 Botryllus schlosseri | reverse complement strand
AAATAGGTTAAATGCGCCATTTAGATCAGTGAGGTTTAAATTGAGTCATCCATGATGAGCCACCCAGGCCAGAAGTATTATACTACAGGAAATAATACTCTCAAAACTTTTAGATTAACAAACAAAAATACCACTGTAGAAAAAAACATTCATATTCATATTGGAATGAACCCGAATATTTTCGGCTGACACTCGTCAGGGGTAATCGTCAGCAACTAGTAGAGAATTGGAAAGATCGTAAAGTGTGATAACATAAATGTTGTAGCAGTGAATTGAAGCATGGTACTCTGATCTGTCAGGTTTTGGTCAACTAGATAATTTCCGTTCTCTAGTTCGATAAATTGAAGTGAATTCTCGTTAGTCTAATTCCAATCTCATGTGTGATTACGTGATTCACTTTTGATCGAACTAAAATATATTTTTGCAGGAAGTGGAACGTCTGTTTCAACAACAGCTTCAGGAATGGGAGAGCTACCACCAAGATATCTCCGCGACAAAGTCAGCTCTGGAGCGTATCAAAAGCAGAATGCCAGTAAAGCAAATCGAAAAATGCACTGCCCTTGATCTTCAAACGCAGAGGTGCAGAGTTTTTGAAATTATTTCTACTTTCTCACACGTGTTTTCACTATAGGTGATCAGCAATGAAGTGTTTCTATCTTTTTGAAGCACACAAGTAGTTTTGACTTGCCTCGGAAATTTCGACTTCTGCTTGTAATTAAGGATTAGTTTCCTACGCTGCCAATATATATGGGTCATAAATAGAGTCATACTGATTATTGAATATGGATTCATTATCGCACTTTGATAAAAATATCATTATCAGCCATGACAGGTAACAAATATAGGTAATTATCGTGATGTCACAACAGGGTAGTTGGGAGCACCATAATCTGTGACTGCTGACTGGAAGTATTTATCTGTTTCTTGCATCATGCAATTGATCAGATGCATCCTTTTTAGTTTATTTCTTGTCCAAATATAGTAATGGCTGCAAATCTGTTTTAACGAATTCTGTAAAGTTTTGGAAATGCGCCTTAAGCTAAATGCCGTATCTTTTAAATATCAGCTGGGTTATCGATGTGATAGGTAAAGGTGCTGGTTATAGGTTTTATCGGTGTCATTCCGGCTCTAGTCCTAACTTGATTATTTGGTTCAGATCTCTCCTGGCATCGTTATCAAAAGATCTTCACGCAACAGCTCGTAACATGAGCGCAATTCAGGATACTTTGCAAAGCATTTCCAGAAATCTGGAACGCGCCATATCGAAGATGATCTCTCGAGAAGTGGATGACGTGGAATCCAAGTTACAGAGGTTTGTAGTTTTACTGACATTTGTGTCAAAATAGTAGCAGTTTCTACTGAATGGATATTAGTCAGCGCTCCAGATTGTCGGACAGAGATCAGACAGAGTTTGACACCTGGAAAATTTTTCAGCTTTCCAAGATTAGAATTATAATTACTGAATTTGTAAAAACGTGGAAATGAATTAAATTCTGAATTCGGAAGAACAACAACAAACATGAAATTCAGTTTATATCAAATCAAAGCTCCTTCGTGTATGCACGAGAATGGAAAATGCTTGTACAACACACTTGACTCGTTTCGACTCCTCTCTGTCTTTTCATTGTATCGCAATCCTGCAGTGTTTTGAATTGATGGCAATAATATTAAAATGAACAAACGCAAAGGCTGCATCGGACACAAATTGAGAACCTATTTTTGCGTCAGCCTGAAAGAAGAAGCCAATGAAAAAGTGTCAAAAGTCAACTCTGAAATGTCGTACCGTGAATCAGTTCAAGAAGAACTTCAAGATCTTCTTCAGTGGCTGTCGGACGCTCGAATTTCAGCCGAACGCTGTACAGATCTAACTCCGTCTCCTGCTCAAGTTCAAGACAAAATGGATTCTATGGATCAAGTAAGGAGAATTTCAATTTTACTTTGTCTAATGTACAATTAAATAATATATTTACATTGTAATAAGCCCGAAGATTTTCGGCTGAGACTCATCCCGCATTTATTTCAGTATGAATAAATTATTCGAGTTTATATTGAAGCTCTGTACCAGCCAGAGTATTTTCGAATGTTTTGCCTAACCTCAAAATCTTACTGTATTATTTTCAAGCTGAAAGAGCGTTTGTCCAAAAAACGAGAATATTTCGAGTCTTGGATGGACGACGAACAGAAAAAGTATCTGAACAAATACACGGTACTTCCGTCGGAAATCACGANCTTGATNGTGAAAATTAAAGTCGCANTCGANGAAGTGGAAAACGAACTGTCGGGGAAAGAAAAGGTGNNNTTTCCATTCTCTGTTGTAGGTTTTTACTAACTATAACTACCAAAGGTACAGTTTAACTTGNGCAGTTTTTAGGCAAAATTACTTACTTCGTANGATTTGTNTTTTAAAAAGTAGAAAGTAATTTNGANATAAGTTTAAATCACTTNTATGANGNATATTGTCATATTTTCGAANATTCNANATGTTTGTAGTGTCATATTNCATTTTTTTTTCGTGTGGATATATCTTACAATTTTGACTGTAGCCAGATTCGATTAATTGCTTAAAGTATGCAACACATCCACCAAATCTACTTTTTGAAATGATTTATTTCAGTATTTTTCAGACATGCTATTTTCTATTTCCACTTAAAGTACTTTTCACAATTTCTTGTATATCACTCTTTCTGCTAATAATCGAGTAGCAACACGGACTACATTGGTCATCACCGGCTATAGCATCTTCTTTGTACGCTAAAGGATCTGGAAGCTGCCAAATCATTGAGAGAGGAATATCAGAAAGAATTGCTGGACATCTCATCTTTGCTCACCGATGCTGAAAGACGATTGACCACTGATATTAAATACTGCGCAACAGCAGAAATTGAACATCGGGTGAGGGTCGTATTTACTTGAATAATTTTAGCTTGTCTTGAAAATTGGCACTTCTACATTTAATTGAGAAAAATTGGAAGTGTCGATTCTACTTAGCTAGTTGGGTCTTGACCGTCTGGAATGTCTGTACAGATATTCCTGACTTAAGTTATTAAATGTCTGTCTGTCTGATTTTTGGACCATTTTTGTCAATTTATTAAAATATTCTTTATTTCAAGGTCCTCAAATCTCAATTGGACGAAGTCTACGTACGTCTCGTCAATCTGGACGCGTTAGCTGCCGAAATCTCCGAGCAAACATCTTATGAGAGCAGCAAAATTTCGATCAACGCCGCGATAAGCGCCCTGAATGACCAGTACGCCAGAGTCAACAGTCTGGCCGACGCAAGGTCAAGAAAGTTTACCTCGGTGGGTTGGCTTGTAGCAATATTCGATAAGACTCTTCAAGATACAGATCATCAATATACAATCAAATAGTATATTGATATTGACATAAACTTGAATATCGTTGCTGACACTCGTCAGGGGTAATCGTCAAAAACAGCATATCCATAGATTTATCAGAACACACGCATCACGCTCGGAGAAAAGGTCGTTCTCTATTCATCCCCTGAAGCTTGTATCAAAACAGGCGACGGCCATTAATTCTGAAATTGGAAAGCACCTACTGGATAGTTCTATTTCAGCCAAAAAGTATGAAGACAACAGATTTTGCGTCGTAGGGAGAGGCCGCTCACTCTTTTTTGTGTACTTTTAAGTAGACTTTTGTCAAAATACGCCTAGTTTGTCCTGACGGAAGGAGTTCGTGTATGAAATAGGATATTTCTTCTCGGCAATCTGTTTCCATGATTATTCAAATATTTTAATGCCAGCGACGTCATATTTGGTGATACGATTGTTGATATACAATGTTCTTTACATTTCTCTACTAGTTGCTGACGATCACCCAAGCCAAAGATATTTGGCTTTAATTCAATAGGAATACCCTATTCAATTGCAACAATACACACAATTCTCCGATCGTGAATCTCACATTGATTTGGTTGCAGGCTATCGATTATCAAGAGGAAGTAGATGAAACGGACGCGTTCCTGAAAAAGTGGCGCGAAAAAGCGGAACGCATTCTAGCAGAGCCCCTCGCCTTGAACGATCTTTCTGACGCTAAAGCAAAACTACAAGATCACAAGGTACTCTTTTTGGTGACCCAACGCGTCATTTCTTTCAAGCGGTGATCAATCTGTAACAGACATCCAAGATGTACTATGCATAAAATTATTTCTGAGCACTGTTTCATCAAGTCAGATTGCCTTCATTCAGAATCTGAGGAAGGAACTGCGGCAACTGCAGAGCAACATTGCTCGAATGAGAGACCGAATCCCACAAGTCGGTGCTGGTGTTGAAACGCCCAGCGTTGACGAAGAGAGCTTTGAGCATACGTCTGCGCAATTTGGAGCTTTGCCTTCTTCCTCCTTCTTGTCCAGGAAAATTGACCAGGTTTGCCACGATAATTGTATCGCTGTCGGCCATTGAGTGGGTATGATTTAAGACTACCACTTCTACGTGCAGTTTTCAGTATTTTTAACGAAACTAGCATAAAATACTTGCTTCTACTCTACTTCTACTTATATGCAGGCTACTGCTATATGTAGAAACTCTTGGAGGTCCAGAAATTCAGTATGCAACAAATAATGTATTCATATTGGAATATACCCGAATATTTCGGGCCGTCACGGCTAATCGTCGCCAACTAGTAGAGAATACAAAAGAGCTTTATATATGAACAAGTGCATCACCAAATATGATGTCTCCACCATGAAAATTCGAATAATACAGGCAAACGGATAGCTCAATGCACTATTTTTAATGATCTATGACACAAAATTAGAGTTTTTTGTGCCTGTGATGATGTATTTGGTATTACGATTGTTGATATGCATTGCTCTCTTCAATTCCGTACTAGTTGCTGACGATTACCTCAGACGAGTGTCAGCCTGAAAATAATTGTATATATATCAATATGAATATATTAATCAATCGTGTTCTGTTTGTGTGTCCAGCGTTTCTCTATGTAATGTAATTTTCGCTCATTTTCTTTGATAGTGTTGTTTTTTTCAATTACATTGTTACATACTTCCCCAAATTGGTTTTCTTTGAATTTCTGTTTATTGGTCATGGTCATTGCGTCATTAACCCGTGATAAGGGGCACGCGAAAAGTCTTCGAGTTAATAAATTATACTGTGATTAAGGAAGTCCCGAAAGCTATATTGTGATATTGATGTAACTTGCAATATGGTTCAACAAGATTCCGTCTGGTTTTTATCTCGATCTGTATTTCTAGCTGTCTTCCGAATGCAAAGATTTGGAGTCAGATATCAAAAAGAGAGAGGAAATTATTTTATCGGCAATTTCGGCCGTTGAAGACATGGACAGAGAGACAAAAGCTATCCACGAAGGTATTCCACATCGTATTAGAAGTTATTCTTGTCACAAGATGGCCGTTTATCTAGTCTGGCGTCTTCGTTCTCTTTTTGCAGAAGTAGAAAGGCTCGCTAGAAAATACCCAAACCTAGATGTGAATCTCGACCCTCGGGATCAGCTTTCTTCCAAGAAAAATGTTCTGCGAAAATTGGCCGGATGGAAAGAGAAATTGCGGGCCTTGCAAAACTTGTTGCCATCTGCAGACACAGGTTTGTATTCACCAGAGGTAGATCTGGTCGTGGGTCACATGCTTTATAAGGTAATCGAAAATGGCTTCTTTCGAACTGTTAAACCTACAGTACTCAGAAAAAGTATAATTACCCATATCAAAAATTCTTTTCTGCAAACAAAAATTTACAACTGCGCATCTGAGAATCATCATCTTCATCCAGATGAGCCAAAACAGCTTCAAGAAAGTGCGGCTCTGAACCTCGCTCACGAAACTGAACGGGTGATCGACGATCTCGAACTCTCGGTGACCACGGACATCCACGCTCTTGAATCTCTGCTCGAAGAGAGCGAACCGTACAACGAAGAAATAGAGCGTGTCGAAAATCTCTTGTCGCAAGCCAGGCATCGTCTGGATAACCTGCCAATGGCAGGCATTGCAGGTAAATAGTGTTTGGCGAAGTTGCTCTGTAGTTTTCTACACAAGTGCTTGTAGAAAAGCAATTTTCAAGACATATCAAACCTACTTTAAGTGGAAGTAGGAAGGTCCAAAAAACATTATTAGTTTAAAAGTAGATTCAGTCGAAGGGTCACATACTTTAAGTTGGAGGTGTATCTTCCCGATTATCGCAAAATGACAAAGAACGCTACAAATAATTTGAATTTATAATCAGTTATTGTTATTCCAAGGCTATTTCACGCAGTTCTTATGACAATTTTATGATCACAAAACTACATTCCACTTTTTCAAAATCCAATGTGCAAAAAGTAAGTAAAGTATAATATATGTTCAAGTTGAAATAGTCTAAAAGCATAAACACTGGTGTAGTACAAGTAGGCCTTTGGTATCCCTATAAAGTATAAGTAATTCATTGCCGACAACCTCGAGCGATTTGTTTGTTTTGCGTGGCGTCCTTGGTGATCATAATTTTATTATTAGTTTTTAATTTTTTATTACCAAGATCTCGAAGAGCGCAAGAAACTCTTGAGAGAGATCGACGGATATGAGAGAGAATTGAAGAAGTTAAAAGACAAGATAAATTCGCTGGAAACAGGTAACGAGCTTGCTTTGGTAATCAAAGTTGTCGTCATTGCTACTCAAGTAGAAGTAAATGTAATGTCATAAATTTCCACTAAATCACAAGTGGAAGTAGTAGTAGTGATTTCCAAGTACGTAAAAAGTAAGTATCAAGGAAAATTTTTGGGTAAAAAAAACGAAAACTGTGAGGTAGAAGTGCAGGTACAAAATTATCACCACTTGAGTAGGCAAAACCTACTTTAGCACTCCTAGAAGTACTACATTACTGACTCACTCTGGTTAC
The DNA here is from genome assembly GCA_000444245.1 of Botryllus schlosseri. Lineage (NCBI taxonomy): Eukaryota > Metazoa > Chordata > Ascidiacea > Stolidobranchia > Styelidae > Botryllus > Botryllus schlosseri. The sequence goes on along the minus strand of ATSW01129241.1, from coordinate 6,544 downwards.
ATCCACAGACGGTCAAAGTAGTCGTAGGTATAGACAAAAGTACAAGTAAGCCATAAACTTGAACTCCAGTGAGAGCAAAAATAGTGATTATCGAATAACTAAACAATTAAGGGTTTGCTAAGTTTTGCCTTAAAAACTGAAAACTCTTGAAGCGATTACCAAGTACCTAAAAAAGTAAGTATTCTATGCCTCGTTTTGCCTTAAAACTGAAAACTGTTCAGCAGAAGCGGATGCTGTCAAAATCGTAACAAAACATAAAATATCGCGGTGGAATAAAAGTAGCTTATGTCCATTTTTTCAGATTTGGGAACCGTTTTTCAAATTTGATGGAAAATCAAGTTTTTGTGAAAGTTTCATATTTTTTCGGCTATATCTTGACCGCGTTTATGTTTGTCGCATTGTTTCAAAGTTAACCATGGCCAAGGTATTGCCGAAAAAAAGTGAAAACTTCGCATAAAGCTAATTTTCTCAAAATTTGTAAAATGGAAACTACTTCGATTCTACAACGACGAATATCCTGTATGTATATTCTGTATATTTTAGCTGCTCCTGCATCTTCTCGTGTGGATGGCAATAAAAAAGCTTCTGGCCGGCTTCCCGTAGTTGAATCGATAAAAGCTGTCCGGGTCATAAAGCATGAAGAAGAATCACCAATGCACACAGCGCACGATTCTTCCAAATCTCCAAAGAAAAGCCCGGAAAGCTTAACGCATCTCTCTAGATTCCTTTCTAAGGGTATCGACTCTGCAAGAACAGACTCTGGTAATTTATTACTTTACTTTCTCCTTTTCATGTGTGAAATAAGACTCTTGCTATTTAGAATCATCAGAAAGCTCTTCATTGCTGGACGCTGACGTTATCTCGCCAGTATCAAGCTCCAAAAGACCGGCGTTTGAAGAAGGTTTGTTGTCATGTTCGAAGATGTTTTCAGTTAACATAACATCCACAACGAGCTGGTTTGAAGTGATAAACAAACCTGTACAACTAGATTACTGTAGTTGTCTAATCTAATTAGAGAAAAACGCCAATAAACTAATTCTAGTATAGTTTTTGAAATGCATCTGTTCTCTCATTTTAATTCCGATCTAATTTCTGATTTATAATAAAAAATTTGAAAATTTTCTGTTCACCCTATGAGAGTGTTAGGTTGTCTATAGAAACGATGTTCACCAAATTTGGTTCAATTCCAATCGGTTGAAGCGGAGTTATTGCCGTCGAAAAATTTGGATTTGAATAATATAGTATTTACGGTGAGCACCACTATAATAAATAATTAAAGAATTGGTCACCGTAAGTACTATTTTATTCATAATCCAAATTTTTCGACGGCAATAGCTCCACTTCCACTGGCTGGAATTGAACCGAATTTTGTGTGTAGGCTTAAATTAGGTGACCTAACAATTTTATCAAGTAGCCAGTACGATTTGAGAGAAAAAGTCATTTTTGAAGAGCCCTATTGTACGTACATATGTCATTCTCGTGCTTGTGTGAACGAATACTGGTTCGATATCAAGGGAACATGATTTTTGTCGTGTCTCTTTCTGATTAGCCAATTTATTCATTCTAATTCAATCACAATTTGGAGAAAACTGTAGCGCCAACTGTAATAACCCAATTTGAAAATTCCCACGTATTGTTCCCATACCATACTTCGGCAGACAATTTGAAAGAAACGAAATCCCGATAACAAGTCATTTTGTCTTAGAAATTCCGCGTCTGCTACTGCCAATCGATGCAAGCAGTCCGTATGCGCCAGGATATTTGCAGGAGGACAAAAGTTCTGATGAAGAAGATCCTGTAAGTTCATTCAACATTTCGTAATTTCTCAAGCGATTCCATATTCATATTGAAAGAAACCTCGATATCTCGTCAGGGGTAATCGTCAGTAACCAGTAGAGAATTGAAAAGAATATTGTATATCAACTATCGTATCACAATACTTACTTTTCAAAAAGTCCACACATTGACTTTGTCAATAGTCATTTTATGTTGGCCGCTTTCAAGCATCCTTCAATTTCAAAAGTAGTCGCAACCGAGCGACTACTCTGACTATTAAATGGTGCGACCAAATCTACTTTTGGAAATCACTAAATTCAGTACTATTGATATCTCTCGCTATTTACTGCCAGTGGAAATAATTTTTGGGAATCTCAGAAATCACTACTGAAGCTTATAATCAAAATTCGAAATATATAAAGAAATTCATGGTATCATTTTTACTTGGTTATATGATTGTTGATATACAATGTTCTTTTGAAATGTCTACTAGTTGTTGACGATTAACCCTGACGAGTGTCGGATGAAAATATTCGGGTCTATCTCAATATCAATATATTATTTATTTGTATATTGAAGTTCAAGAGACTGTTCGAGCAATTCTCTGTCTTTGAAACCTGTCATTATTTGCTCATTCTTCCTCTAGCTGAGCCAGAGAGTTCGGGAGCTTCTGCTGTCGTCGGTTCCAAGAGACAACGCACAGTCTCTTATTCAAGAAATCACCGGCAGGCTGGACGCCTGTCAAGATCGTCTCGATCAAGTCCTCACCACCAGGAGTCTCGAAGGACAATTTGAAGATAATCAGGTTTGATCATGCGTCATTGATATTGAATGTGGCGTATGCATACATGAAATAATACAGAACTAAAGTGAGATTTGCATGTGTTATAGAGAAATTCATTTAGTCTCCATAAACTGCATCACGTTGGCAATCATAATGTACTGACAAACAATTACATTTTGGTTGAAGAAAAAAAGTGTCCGTGGGATTAATGTGATTACAGAAGAGCTAAAATGTTTCCTGTTAACCATTGTTTCAAATAATGACACTGAATAATTATTTTCTTTTTTGTAAATAAAACACGACTTTATCATTACCTAACACATCTACTTAGCAGCCGATGTAAGCATATCCTTGACTGCTTTCAATTTTGAGCAACAGAATATAGTTTCGATGCCAAGATATCTTCTGCTTCACTTGTAGCCCTAGTCAGCCCTCAAGATTACCGGACCTCGATCTGAAATATCAACCTCGCTTATTGACACATGCGTCATTCATTTTCGTCACTATTCGTTTTATGTTATCCCTTATTTCCATCTAGTGCGCATGCCTCTTATTTACATCGCCTAGGTTCAGGTGGGTGTCTGGTTTCAAAGACTACTCCAAGTCGTTTCGACACCTTCCCATCTTTCTTGTGGTGTTTCGAAATGATTAAATTATTCTTAAACTGATGGTGATAATGGGTTCCTTTGCGAAAGATAATTGCCCGCTCCTGGTTTAGAGCCTGATTGACGACCTGAATCGTCTGCAATGCAAGTTGGAATCTGTAGAACGCTGGACTAGTTCTCTGTCGCACGAATACGCCGGGAAGGGTGCTTTAAACACTACCGTCAAGGTCTTGTGCGATCGTTGGGACACGATGAGAATGCAGACACACTCAAAGCAAAGCGTTATTGAGGTTTGTATAATAATTGCTGGCTTAAGCATGCGCAATATCCAGTACATCAGTGATTTGATTATGAATTGAGTATCAGGCTTTGAGTCTAGTATTTGAGCATCACTCATTATGACCTCACATCAGTATGAATGATGCGAAAAGTGTAAATATGTACCTTTAATGCGACTACAATGAACATCACATTTTGAAAATTAGGTCTTATTTATTCGGCCATACCTATTTTACTGCACTTTGTAACAATGCTGTGGGTCGACCACGACTTCACAGATATGTCATTTCCGTTGACGTACGAAATTTTAAACTACCATTTTAGATGTTGCGAGATGACAAATGGAGCTTTACAGTGTTCCACAGTGGAAAATAGTATCGTTGATAAATTAACTATTAGTGTATAATATGAATACCAAAAAAAATCATCCCTCACTTTTTGTTTCGAATCATTAAAATGCTGCTTAAACTTGACGTCTCAGATTAAGATGCTGGAAGATGAACAGTACTGCAGAATGGTGGCTGTTTACAAGGAAGAATTGAAGCAAGTCACGGATTGGATGGAAGAAGCCAAAACATTGCAGGAAAAAATGGCGTCTGGTTCGTGTTTAAGTATTATTTACTGCCTCCGTTCAATTGTGGAGCTCGTATAAATGTAGCAACTCTGTAAAGAGTTGGTTGCGATTGTAGAATCTTACACCAACAATTTGCCACAACGTGTTTATCAATGAATTTTCGTCTCAGCCACAGACGCTGAACCGGCCGGGTCCCTTGGCGCAGACCTGGCGTTCCTGCAAAAACACATCAAAGACTGCGAAAAAACAGCCGCCGAGGTGGAACGTAAACTGCGACTAATATCCGAGCTTTGCGGTACGTTTTGAGCATTTACTCATTTCACCATTGTGGCAATTTTTTACTCTGCGATCTCGTGTTGTGATTTAATTTTTGATTGAAGGAATGAATATGTGATTCCAATGTAAATTCATTTTGAAATAAACTCGAATAATCAGTTCGATGTGAATATACTATACAATTGTATGTGGAACTTCTGTACACCGAAGAATCTCTTGGAATGAATATGATTTACTACAACTCGTTTTTGTGTAGGCGAATTGAAGTCAAGAAGTCCGAAAGGTATAGCTCACCATCACCAAAACGCACTGTGTTCTGTTATCATACACTTTTACTGAGCACTTGCAATTCATCAATTACGATATCATTTGAACTTTGAATGTGTGAAAATATCATTTTAATTGTGCACCGTGATCTCATCTCTTGTGTCGCTCATGTACTCGATATTTTGCCTACGACTTGCTGTGTTTCTGGAATCTCCAATTTTCCAATAACTATGATACTTCTTCTGTGTCGAATTCAAATTCTGTCTCTTCAACTTTTGATGTGAAGCTTCCATTTGAACCAGGTGAAGGTACCTCGGACCCCAAAGCCATTCGCCCAGTGGCTCAACTCTCAGCCAGGTCTCAGAGATCTTCCAACTGTGCCATGAATCAAAATTCACCACCACTTTCAGCCAGCACCGGTATAGGAAATTGTGGTGTGAAATTAACAAATTTAAGTTTATACTAACATTCACGTTGTGTTGGTGTTTTTTCGGAGTGTGTAGCTGAAATATTGTGGAATTTTTCAGAAGAAATTACATAGCAGACCCGTTGTGTGTACTAAAGAAAGAAAGAGGAATTTTTTTAAAACCCTAATTACATGAATTTTAATAGACAAAACCCTGTCACTGTCTCGTGGCGATCGAGAGAACGTAGAGTTGGTCGAACAAATTGACATTGTCAAAGATCAACTGCATTCCCTCCAGGAGGATATTCAAGAAAACGGAAAAAAATATCAGGTGAGGAAAATAGTGCTTTTCTAGTAATTTCTAGCTGTCTTTGACGATGCTGGCGTTCGAATTCTTTCCATCTCATACATTTGAAACAGAGCTGACGTATTTTCAGGCTACTTTGATGGCGAAACAAGATGAAACGATACAAAGTTACGAAGAGCAAGTGAAAAGAATGCAAGATTGGTTGGCGGAAGCCGAGGTGAATATCGATAGAAATTCTTGTCTGTGTGGACTCATTTATGCAATTGAGTAATATATCCTTATTTAATTTACGTTAATATTTTCTACTGACATTATTCTGTGGTAATTGGTAGCAACTAGTGAAAAATTGAAAAGGACATTGTATGTATGTTATATGATTGTTGATATACAACAGGGGCGGCCAACCCGTGGCCTACGGGGTAATTCTCGAAATTAGTTTGGGATTTTGATGACTAAAATATCAGTTCTGACGTATTGGCGTAGCCACGAGCCAGCCACATATTTCGTAGATCGTTGTACATGACCATAAGTACAATATTTCGCCTAGTAGCCAAAATCTTCGAAATTTATAAGTACAAGCGCCGAATAATCCTGTCCCTGCCAAATGAGCCCAGCGGCATGCAGAGGCGACCTGCAATATATGGAAGTAACATTATTTTTGACGAATTCAGTCATTATCTTTGACAAATTTTGCTTACACTCCCAGTCTTCATGTCATAATTGTTATTGATTTTGATGTTTATTATTATAAGTATTGTTTTGACGGTTACCTAATCCGGCTTTCCTATCGGAAGACTAAAAAAAGGTCATCAACATTCAAGTGGCCCTCACAATGGTTTGTAACTCTCATGTTGCCCTTTGGCAAAAAAGGTTAGCTACCCCTGATATACAATGTTCTTTTCAATTCTCTACTAGATCTATGTGAGGAGTGTTACTCGAAAATATTCGGGGTTTTTTCAATGGGAATATACTATTCAATTGTATTTCTAGGTCTGTATCTCTAAGAGTATCTTCATTTATGTGCGACCGACAGCCATTTAGTATGTTTACGTTGCGTCCCATGCGGTTGATGATGACGATCTTTGATTTGCTTTTCAGGTACTGGACACAGAGACTGCATCAGAAGAAGACTTGATTAAACTGAAAAATGAATTGCAAGTCTACCAGGATCTTCTTGACAAGGTCGCGAATCTTGGCGGCATATTGGCGAAATCGGAACAAGCCGGTATGTATTCCTGTTATTCGTGACAGGTAGTTGTTGACAAATGTA
>ATSW01129236.1:0-10149 GCA_000444245.1 Botryllus schlosseri | reverse complement strand
ACATAAATTAATGCTGGTGGGCGGACGACTGTACACATCATGTTCTTTCCGAATAATTTCAATCAAGTGATCCCAGGTAACTCAACCATGTCTATGGCTAAGGAAAAGTGAGTGGTTTTCATCCTTATTACTCGAGGCACACTGACAGTTAATTTACCGATATATTTTGTTATGGCTATTGGAGTATTTGGTTGTATTAAGATTTATATATAAAAGTAGCATATACATCATAAGTTATAGCTGCAACATGCCACCCAAGATGCCTCCCAAGAAATCTGAACAAAGTGAAGCTGATGCCATTCGCAAGTTGCTTCCAAGATTCGAAGATGAACTACTTGCCAGGATAAAAGATGACCTGCCATCAATCATCAATATATGTCTACAGGAACTTCTTAAATCAAGATCGTATGATACGTCCAAATTGCAACATTCTCTTGATGCGATAAATGTATCAATCAAAGAACTGAACAATGATATCCAGACAGTAAAACATGCACAGCAATTTCAAAGCGAAAAATTTGATGAATTAATGAACGAGATTACTCAGGTCCAGAAGATGGCGAAAGCAAATGCTGAAAACATACGAGAGAACACTGAATTAATCAATTCGTACAAAGAATATTCTACACAATTGGAAGGAAAACTGGAGGAATTTGACAGACTCTCTCGCATGGAAATTCTGGAATTTCACAACATTCCAGAACAGGAAAATGAAAGCACTGATAGCCTCATCAAAGAATTACTTTCTCTCATGAACATTGATATTTCGGAAAATGACATTGATTACTCATTTAGAAGACGAAAAGCTAAAAATAAAGAAACTGGTCCCATTATTGCTAAATTTATCTCCCGCAAAACTAGGAACCACATCATGTCTTCTCGCTCGAACCTCAAAGCTGCTCATAACTCCATAAACATACCAGATGTATCGAAAGTTTTCGTTGTGGAAAATCTCACACCAAAAGCACTGAATCTGCTTTTCAAGGCAAAAGACCAAAAAAAGAAATCAGGATATTCCTTTCTCTGGACAAGAAATGGCAAAATTCTTGCAAGAAAAAATTCCGACGCCAACATACTTGCTGTCTCTTGAGAATGAACAAGATTTAGTAAAGATGAGTTAAATTCCTGTTATATGGCTATCAGAACTTCTGTCTCTATTATAATGCTTAACCAGCAGTATAATTTGGAAAAAGTGTTTCCTTTCTCACACCTCGGTAATATAGAATTTCATAATTTATTTTCCTGTGATAACAGACCCTATCTAACTTCTGACACCAGAAAATCACATAACCTTAAAACTAATAAGATTGATTTTTTGAATGTACAGGACTGTAAATACCAGGATACAGAACGTGGTCCACCATATTTCAAATTCAGAAGTTTTGGCCGAAATGCAATGCTCCTGGGCCATGTAAATATTAGATCAATACAGAAGAATTTTGACGAATTACACAATTTTCTTTGCTCCCTTGACTATCCTATTTCAATTCTTGGTATATCTGAGACCAAACTAAAGAATGACCCAATAGACAATATAACTATAGATGGCTATACATTTATTCACAGTCCCACTGAATCCAATGCTGGTGGAGTGGGATTTTATATCAATAATAATGTTTCTTACAAACTGTTGAGTGAATATGCTCTTCAAGAATGCAATATTGAACAACTCTGGATTGAGTTTGAAGGATCCAACAGTGATTCAAAAAACATAGTCTGCGGTGTGATCTATCGACACCCAAAAGGCAACTTGAAGAACTTCATAGATAATCTCTCATCTAGTCTTGACCAATTAACAAACGACGGGAAACAATTCTTATTGATGGGTGACATGAACATAGACCTTCTTCGATCATCCCCTACTGTACATGATTACTTAGATATGATTACCAACTATGCCTGTATTCCCATGATAACTAAACCTACTAGAGTGACCAGAACATCGTCTACTTTATTGGATCATATGTATACTAACATCGTCGATCTTCGTTTAACGCCTTCTATAATTAATTCAGACCTGACTGATCATTACCCTATATTTTGTCTCTTGGAATATATATATATATCGACTTTTCAATTAGAGTAAAATGAAAAGGGCAAAAGAAAACAGGAAACAAAAAAAAAACATCAAAATAATCAGTTTTAGGCTCGTATTAAGCGTCTCCAACGTAGGCGGTCGTGGGCGTCTTCAAGCGACAGCCCGCGTTGCGCTAGGTCAGTCTCCATTGTCGAGCGCCATGTTTTCCGATTCCAGCCACCTCTGCGCCATGGCTCCGTCGGAATGTGGTTGATGATGGCGGCGGCTGGTTGCTCGTCTTGGTGCCGCACTAGATGCCCGATTAGGCGGAAGCGTCGTTCAGCTGCCAGTAGACGGCATGGGACCGTTCCTGTGAGCTCTCGCAATGCATTCGTGGATATATGCTCCGGATGGTGAATGCCGAGTGCATAGCGGAGGAGTGCGTCGTAGTTAGCGTTGAGCGTCTTAGCCAGCTTCTCTGTCAGCGTGAGTGCCTCTATTCCGTATAGAAGAACCTGCTCGACAGTGGCACGGAAGATACGGGTCTTGAGCTGGGTTGAGGCACTTGAATGGAAGAGGCTATGTAGCCGTCTTGCCGCGCCCCAGGCCTTTGCTCGCCTCGCCTTGAGCGCTTTTCCAGAGACGGCGACGTCAATACCGAGGTACACAAAACTCGTTACATACTTCCCAGCAAACACCTGATCTCCCACGGACTTACGGGTACGTCCACAATTGTGCCCAGTCGTCCCACGTCCCACTTTTAGTGACTGAGAACTTGCTCAGTAGGTCACGAATTGACGTCCAATTATGTAACTCCAAGAGACCCCCAGAGGAAGTAACTTTAAGAGTGCTCCTATGCCAGTCACCAATGACCATTCCAGTGGATGTCATAATAGTGTGATGCCTGGATGCCACCAACACAGGAGTTGATTTGGATGTCCTTACTGGGAAATCGTTTCTATGAACTCAAATGTGCATTATTCTGCAGTCAATGCTGAATAAGTTGTGTTGAATACAGTCATGATTAGAGCCCGACCGATTATCGGCTCGCCGATAATATCGAGTCGATATCACGCTCGGAGAGAAATATCGGTATCGGCCATTGAAGGTAAAAAAATATCGGCCATTTTCGTGACGTCACAACATGGTGGCAGGGAGTCAGAGAAGTCGATAGAAGACGTGAGGACGGTAAATTATAAAAATAAATGGCCAAGCTGCATATAGTGCATACTGCATACAGGGCAGTAGGCGTGCCTATATGAAAAATATTATAGATAACTAACCACCGTTATGCCCCACTGACTTCGTGTGAATCCCCTGCAGTAATCGATCACCAAAGACATCAGAGATGAGCATGGATTAGGATTAGGTTTTGAAAAAACAGGATTTGTGAAATTTTGTCGGATTTGGATTGGATTAGACATTTTTTTCAGAACGGATCAGGATTTGGATTGGATTTACCTATTTTCTGGGAGATTGAAATGTGGAATCCCTCCATTGCATAAATTAGTTTTTTTCTGAATTTCCAGTTGGAATCGGATTAGGATTGGACATGGACTTGAATATGAAAAACTTATAGATTAGGATTTGGATTTGAAGGTTCGGATTTGGATTGGATTAGGACATAGAAATTTCAAATCCGCTTATCTCTGAAACACAGAGAGCAGCTGGATGGATAGTTGTCTGCAGAAGATTTCAATCAGTAAGAGAAATGAGAACTCCAATCATGCCTGACTGACCCTCGTAATGATAGAGAAAATCGTCGCGTCGAAACATTTCTCGGTTCGGTACCAACAGAGCTAATTATATATACCAGTACTGTATGAAGTCGTCCGACTGCGGCCTGCGGCTGCGGGGCCACCATGATGGGAAATATGCGAGCATAGAGGGCAAGAAAATCAGCAAACGTGGAGTAAAGCCAATAATTGATACGAACATTTTTGATTCCATGATGACATTGGCCAATTCTGACAAAAGAGCGTAAAATAGTGATCGATTGATTGTTGAAATGCTGGTCATGGTCAAGGCCCAAGGGGGATGGGTGGAGCAGTTGCAGACGTGGACAATTTGAGTTGTTTTGCGCATTCTCTTCAGCTATTTGTTAATGATGTGCTGAAGGCTCCAGGTGCATTGCCAGAAGAATATCAATATAAAAATCAATATTTGGTGAAACCATTGAAGGAAAGATCGCCTGCAAGGGAGCGGTGAAACCGAAATGAAGAAAGATTTCCAATTCTTGCTGTGCCACCAACTATGGTACCAAGTGAAAGACTGCTCACTGTGTTTAGTACTATATACATCATCTATGGAAGACCACAGAAGTTCGCTCCTTGGAGAAAGGGCCGAGAAATAGTGCTTCGTGAACTGTAATCTGCAACTGCTGGATTGGTGCTTTTGATATATTTTTATAGTTCCTTGATCATTTATTTCATGTTCAAGCATATCAATGGCTGTAAAGTTGTTAAAAGAAATGCTCTTAGGTGTTAGATATGGGCCTTGAGCTAGATTCCATATCTTTTGAATATCGGCTGAATATATCGGGCTTATCGGTGGAGGTACTGGATATCGGTCTTATCGGTATCGGCTCAGAAATCCAATATCGGTCGGGCTCTAGTTAATACACCTCGCATAGGTCAAATACGTGAGTATGAAGTCATAAATGCTGGAAACGCGCGTAACTTATATAGGTGGTACGCGAGCACTGCATAAAACCTCAAAATGGTACGTGGGTGGGAAAAGGTTGGGAACCACTGTTCTACAATGTTACTAGCTCAGAATTACCTGCTTGTTGATATACCATGGTATATAAAGGATGAATGGCACAATAATTTGTGATACTTCGATTATCCTGGAGTATTGCGTCAGCCTATCCAACAAAAAGGCCGACAGCACTGGGAGAAAGAATGTTATAATGTTACCCACATAAACATACTCTTTTCCGTTTAGCACCCCTCCGATGATAAGATCAGCACCTGCCATCGTGCGAGCGGGTGCGAAGCCAATTCCGACCCATCCTTTTGTTTCTCCGATGATCTGTATTTCAAGAGAGGCCTTTTACTCGAGTATGTGTAGATGCGTATCTGATAAACCAGTGATTTTCAATCATTGAGCGTCACCGTTATTGAAGTGCGGGAAGCCATCCGCGTGTGTAATGATGTATGAATCGGTGAAATGCCAAGTGTCCATTAACGTCAATATACATTATAATAATTATTGCGTCGTACCAACCATTTTACATTAATGCTTGCATTTGACTAATAACAGAATGTACCTAAGATTTGGTAACATTATCTAAAAGCAAAAGTGCGCAAAGTCGCAAAGGTGGCAAAGTTACTGCGTATTTAATTAGCTCTTTATAGTTGCACTTTGCATGCACTGCATGTCATGCGTGCATTGTCTGATCGATAAAACGCACTCATTGTTCAAGTACTCAATTATTACACATTTTATGACTTGCAACACCCGCAGAAGCAGCGCATATTTTTGCAAGTCTAAATAAATAAAGTGAGTTGCTGCTAAGGGAGTTTGGTGAAGAATACATCTTCAATCCGTCTTTATTTTGTGCTGTAAATATGATGTGGTCCTCAAATAAAGATAAATGTGCAACAAAATTGTCTGTAAGCCGTTTTCTCCAGAATGCAAGTGAGACTCCGTGCTGTTGCATCTAGCTAGAGCAGGGCCGGCCAACCCTTGGCCCGCGGGCCACATTTGGCCCGCGAAAAGGTTTTGAGTGGCCCGCGAGGTGATTTCCGAAATAAGTAATATTATCAAAAATGGACTGAACAGATTGTGGTGTGAACTTGCAAGGCCAACCAAAAATTTGATTAGTCTGGCTGCAACACTTGAGATGTGATGACTAAAATATCAAATCCAACGCATTGGCAGATCCATGAGCCAGTCATATTTTGGTAGAACTTCGTACACTACAATAAAGCAGAATAATTTGCGATAGATTTATCAAAAGTAAAAATTTTCTACACGCTTCGCGCAACATGTTGTCACTCGATTTCTTGGTTTTAATATTATTACCCCTTTGTGAAGATGAAAGAACGCCTAATGTATCAGATTGAGTCTAACAATATTCGCGATTACGAGAAAAAGTGTCGTTCAACATATGCGACCTGCGTTTGCGCTCGCAGAAAGACCGTCGACTATATGAAACCTAGGCACAAAATGATTGACGCATGTTGATCGAAGATTTCGATATCGATATGTCCAGGCGCCGAATAGTCCTTCCCTTGCAAACTGAGCGTAGCGATATACAACAGCAGACCCGCAATATATTCAAGTGACGATATCATTGACCTATGGATTTTGAAGAATTTTCGCGCCTGGCGCGGCTTGTGGCCCGCGCAGTAATTTGTCAATCAAAGGTGGCTCTTTGGCTGAAAAGGTTGGCCACCCCTGAGCTAGAGGAAGCAAAATGGATAAAGTATGACCAGAGGTGGTCAGTAACGAAATACTTCTACTTTTTCGAAGTACTCAAGTAGTTTCCGTCTACTTCTGGTACTTACTCAAGTAGATCTGATTTTCTCCACTTCAACTTCTACTTCGTAATATTTTGTGATCCACTTACTTACTTTTCGCTATTTTCAGTTTGTCAAGTAGAAGTAGTTTAATCCCTAAATACGAAACATAGCCTGTGGATTTCGGGATTTCACGGAGTACCAGCATTTATTATTCATCAAAGTCAAGTAAAGCCCAGAAATTTTGTTGCGCGTTGCGCATAGTAGTGATAGAATGACAAATATGTTTTCATGAGAGTTTCAGTAAATATATAATTTATGTACCGGATTGCTTGGTTCCTTTCACACCGCATTGCCATATCAAATATTTCATCACAGTAAATATGGCCCACCATAACGTTTGAAACTATCGTTTTGCAATCTAGCAATTACCTATCATATCGTAATTTAGCAGCCCATTACTTGTCTTGCTAATATGGAAAATCCAGCTTTTTTTTAACGTTACATCTGTTTTAGCGGATCACCTTTGAAGCTTTATGGACAAAAGACATGAAATATGTTTTCCGCTTTTCAGAAGTGGTATATGTATTTCACGTTCAGTTGCGAGTATCATACTTTGAGTTCTGATTGCTTTCAGTTCTTTTATCTGCAGAACATACATGTTGAAGCATAAAAACAAGTGTAGTAATGCCTTATATTTTTTGAAAATAAAGCTAGACACTGGTGGTCGGGAACCTATGGCTCGCGAGCACGGAGCTTTCGATTAAGACCAGATTCAGTAAATTCTGTGCTCTGGAAGACAACTTTTGGATTCTAGAAATCCTACAGTCACTTACGCAAAACAATTCTGAAATACAGCCACAGCGAAGCGGAACGAAGCTGCAAAATCGGTCGTTGTCATTCCATGTTTACATTCTATAGTTTCACAATTTTCGTTCACTCATCTTGACGGCAGATGAGGTACTGTCTCACTTGCCTCCCCTGACCCGACGCCACTGATGTGTCACAGCTTAGAGTGGGTGGGTTTAGGCATGCATACTGCTGTCGTGACCAATGACCATGTTTAGCTTCACCTACGCATGTGATAATCGATTCTCACATTTTAAAGGAAGATCACGTTGAACCTACGTTCTCGAGTTTCGCATGATTGAATAAGGCAACCAGCATGATTAGTACGAGTTTTACAGAGAAAATGCTGCGAACACGATTAATCTCATGTAGTGAGCTCGAATTACTGCTACCATGACGTCACGAATTTTCAATTGTGACGCAAAAACAGAGTGAGATGTATAGCTCTTTATGAGTTAAAAAGGAAAAATAGGGTCAATATGGTTCTTATAACAAAAAAGGTTCCCGACCGCTGCTATACACTTTATGGCATTTTTACGAACTGCCATATTTTTGAATAACGTACACAAATCGCGCAAAGTGCTAAAGCCGTATCCGACACAATAACTTCTCCGTATTGCTCTTCGACTGAACTAGGCGCCTTATAATATAGAAGAGGTCACCTTGCCATGATATTCTCTAAATGGGGTGTTCGAGTAAACAAAGGAATAGTATCGCATTTACATATCAATACTATCATTTACATCCCATGTTGTGGACGATTGCTTATTCTGTCAAAAATTGACATCTTCTGGGATGCATCAATATGAATCAAGCTCACTACACCTTCTAAATAGTTCCATTTGCAGCTTTTGACATTCCGTGCGAGCGAATTACGATCGTTTTCACAACTACTGACTTACTTGAGTAGTTTTAAAGTCAGTCAATTCTACTTCTACTTCAAGTAGTTTTAGTGTGCTCATGTAAAAGTACTTCTACTCGTACTTGAGTAGATTTTTTCGTCGCTACTTCTACTTCTTCTTGAGTAGCTTTCTTGACTACTTTGACCGCATCTGCGTATGACATATTCAAAACGCAATTACTAAAGAAATGGCACTAAGACGAAGGTAGCGTCGTGAAATTGAAACAGCGAAAAAGATGCTCGCAGGAAATTTCGCAAAGGGTTAAGAATTATTATTGGGTTACGACGAATGACCTCATTACCTCAAATACATACATACATATATATATATGGCCATATCGCTTGAGTGGAATGCTACTTTCTTGAAAATCTCCTAGATGCAATTCGTTTACGGTGGCTTTAGAAAAATGGCTGCAGCTAGAAATATAAAGACTTTCATTTTCAATTTGAGACCACACAATATGCTGAAGATAGCATTGAAACAGTAAGCTGGAACCAACGTGCATGCGATCGAACGGCAATTTACTATTTTAGGCTTCACTGTACCCCAATGCCAGTAACAAAAGGAAATTTTATCATAGAACTCTTGGAAGGGATGTGTCATAAGCTGTTGTGGACTGTTGCAGAATTATGTAACAACATGTGTCTGGTTATTTATCCTTAAGTTGGACAGCTATAGCTAACTTTTTATTTCGAAATGCGAACTGACGAGGCATATGGTGAACATAAACAATAAGTATGAATACCTTCATTTTAATTGAGTCTTGATCATAGTTCCAATGTAATGAAATTCGTGGGCTGAGTTGTTGAGCATACTTCCAATCCTCATTGCCATTCGATGTACTGAAGAACACGGATATAGTCACCAATACCGCTATCCAAACATACATATCTTTTCGCGAAATCAGTCCACCGTGATAGTGAAAGAGGCATGTACTACGGTAATTACGCCAATCTTGCTTTTGACAAAGGTTTATATATGTTGAAATCACGTGCCTCTAGTAGTCTGGTAGCTGTCTATATTTCACGAGAGTGTAGAATGTGTCAGCATATTTGCAATCATTTCCAGCCTGCGGCGTTTTATACTGTCTATCTATATAGTATCTATTCGACACACTGAAACGTATATAACTATGCAGACGTATATATATGTAGGCCTATATGTGCGTCATATCTTCAACAGCATTAAGTATACCACATTTATTTGTTTATCTTACGTTATTGCAGTATTGCAGTATTGCAGATTTCATTATTCGATACCGTAAAATAATTTTTAAAATTTTTCTTGAAGTAATTTACACGTGACATATATCCTGTTTTTGTCATATTTCTAATACAGATTCGTAAGGATATTCGATTTTCTCTCTTTATTCGTTTAGCTGTCCATGTGTATCAATAATTCCGCAGAACGTGATGAATTCCTGATTCGGGTGACGAGACTCCGCTTCGCTACACGGGTTTGACATGTTCACACTTTTAAAATGCTTTTAAAAAACACTTCTATAATATTTATATACAACCAAATCATCATAGCTCTTTGTCTAATGTTATCCAAAATATTCGCAACATATATTGATATAACGTTTTTTCAGATAGCGCTTCAGCGGTACGTTTCCAGAATCCGGTAAGGTCTGGCCTCATTACGTCATTTCCACTTAACAAAACTTCGTGCATATTGGGATTAATGTAGAAAAACATCGCAAACGCATACTTTATGATGGAAGCATTTCTTCTGGTGGTGCAATCAACTGTGTCGCAACAGCTGAAGTTTTTCTTTTTATCTCTGGATACTTCTGATGCGGTTTCGTTTTGCTTTCGAGATAATTGGACAGATTGCATACCAATTAGAGCTGATACAAGGGAGGTGTATAAAAGAAAAGAATAATATTCCTTCCTTGTTGCGATTGGTCTGAGAC
>ATSW01129226.1:0-10134 GCA_000444245.1 Botryllus schlosseri | reverse complement strand
AGGAGCAGCAAGAATGATCGCAATCCTAACGCATAGTTTGATGGTATGGAAGGTTATGACTGTTTAAGACTTCTCAAATATGAAATTCGCGCTATGCGCAGAGCAGTAATTATGAGCTGGAGGTAAATAACGCCGAGCGCGGAAATATTTTCAGTGGAATATTTTGTCAAAAATGACCATGCGCAATGGTAGCACGTAGCATATAGATATTTTAACGATTTCAGTGTCTAATCCCTTCTATTACCCCACTTGCACTTTGCTGAAGCGTATTCGACCATAATGCAAATCAAAAACCAACGGCGCGGGCCGCATGTCATTAAAACTTGCCACTTTTTCAAGTGACAAAAATTGTTCTCTGATGGTCGATGTTCGAAAACAGAATAATATAATTGAGTACCCTTGTGCTGTCATGAAATGCGCTCCTTAAGAGTGGTATTCTACAAAGTGTGTCCTACTTAATTATTATCGGAGTGGCTACTTCGACATTTTACGTCAATTCGATTTAAATACTTGTTTCTTAGATTCAAAAAGCACAATATACGTCAGGAAATAGGGTATTTCTCTATCTATATCTTTGTGCTTTTCTATGCACTCGGCACGGGTGTTTGACAGACAGATCATAACAACAGCATCAACTAACAGATACTCATTATACAGATATATCTTCTGGTCGATGCAAGGTCCCGTATCGGTCAAAATGTAGCATCGTTATATGGATGGTATGGCGCAATTATGACATTTAAAATCGTAATCTAATTTGGAATATTTTCGTTATTGAAACGTGGAAGTTCATTCTGAGTTTAAGGAACAATATTTGTCTCAGGTGGCTGCGCACCCCCCTTAGATGCTTCCGAGTTTCGCAAATAGGGCACGCCCCCATTTTGAGGACCACTATTCTATATGATACAGACGCACTGTTATAGGTATCGTTAAAATTCTGACTGCTGGAATAAATAATGCCATATAGATTACGCCAATGGTTCGCAGTGATATCTACGCGAGCCCCTGCTCACATTATAAGTTAGGCCTATATTATCGGGTTACCATTATCATCACTATTAGCAGTAGTATGTAGTTGGTAACTTCGTCATCATGTCCCATAGGAAAAGCATACAGTTCGATTTTAATCGACCTTTACAATTTTTTAATGTTCAAAAATAAAGACCGTATGATGTGAGACGCAATGTCGATAGAAAACACCCTTTTAAAATGATTTCTTGTGTTTCAAAGGAAGCTTGGATGAAACCAATTCGGCTTTTCCCAGTTTTTATTGTGATTGTATGCATATAGATTTGCGGTCGCACCTATCTTAGCATTTCCCATGGACGTCTATGCCATGCTGAAAAACGGCCACATAGTTTCCTTGCTTTCCCCTTCGGAAATTTTATATGAAAGGAATGTCAACTTTGGGTATTATGCGGCGACCCATCAAAACAACATTTGGGTCGCGGCTAAAACTTTGTGAACCACCGGCTCACGGAATATCTCCAGAGCATATCGTAAAATTCTCACATAGGCCGAATATGGCAAACCGGGTTTGATGTATTCTGGTGCTGAAAGCTTCTCTGCCTTTATTTTTAGTCGCTCCAGTCGCATAGTTGTAGTATCTGAAATGAGTAAAGCTGGTTGTTTTCTGTCATTTCTGAGTGGCAAGTTTAAAAGGGAATCTAGTGATGATCCCATTGAAATGATGATTACTGCTACATTTTCCAGGCTTCTGAATTGCAGCATATAATAGTGTTGTGATANGTTCTCCTATAGTAGGATTAGTCCTTCTTTTTCAGCAAATCNAAAATCGAGGAAGTCTAAATGTCCTTATGTTTTGAAATTCATCTTCCTTTACAGCTTTGACAGCTAGGCTAATGGTCGGGTTCACTTAAAACGCCATAAATGACGGGTAATAGGACTATATAATGCGGACGTTCGAGCGGGTCATAATATTTTAAAATCAGCTGTTTTCAATTCCNGTAATCTAACCTTTATGGTTTNAAAAANGCANCCTCCTTTCCCGATTCCNGAAGATGGTAACCCTAGCATATAATGAAATACGTCTGANTGCCTGGTCCTAATTCNTNATAATGACCAATATCACGGAAAAAATTGATCCTATAAACGTAGCGATGATTCTNTCTGTTTTNGATATGGTTTATTACGTGACTTAACANACATCGAAAATCGTACAAAAACAGTTACGTAATTTTNATGATACTTTGATTGCTACCAATATTGAAAAGATGTGGATTTCACCAGTGNGTAATNTGTGCAATTTTTTGATTCGAGGTATTATATATCAATACTATTCGTACCTCTGTGCTTGATATTCGAGTNCCATCAAGTGATGAGGAATATAAAATGTATCAGCTGTGCTCTACNACTGTACTTTACCGTTAAAGCTTTGTCCAGAGTGTTGCTCGGTCACTGCAGCGAAAATGCTTAAAATTGAGCCGGATTGCTGTGGGTTCCAACCCAAAGTTGTGATTATATCTTTGACATCAATGACAAAGTTTTCGTCTCCGGCGAATTCCTGATAAGATGGGGATTTAGTCTGATGCGTCGAGTTGGGCTGATACGCAGACAGAAGACAAATGCTTACAATGAAGTCAATGCGTATTGCGTTTGGACGCGTCGATTTTTCGCCGAGGCGCGGTGTGGAGATTTCTACATAACCAGATCCTTTGACAGGTTGCCTGTAAGTATACCTGAATTCGATAATAAATTGTGATCGTAAACTGAGCAGGCATTTTTGATTAAAAACACAGTAACGTAATAATAGCCAACTCATATGACAAGCTGTGATGGAATGATCTACAGATGGTATTAAATCTAAGTCAATGCATATTATATACATATACATTGAATACCACTTCATCGCACGTGATGTCAAATCAAGAATGTTTACATAATGTCAATATTGCCCTTTAATTAGGTTGTGTCAAGTCACATATACATGATTTAAGCCATATCCAAGTAATATTGGAATATATTGATCCTGTAACTATCATGCGAGAATACCCAGCAAAATACCAGCCTATCGTAAGCTGTTTTCATTATCTACGAAATCAGTTCTATTTAGACTGAATTCATACATACATAGCTTTCACTTTCCCAGTCAGAGCAGTCGACCCTTGATGTAAGAACGATTGATCTGTTTTGATTTCGATACTGAACTTGGGTAAAACGTATTCCTCAATAGATACCGTGATAAAGTCTTCGTAACCCTGCGATAGCATGATGATATCAGCGAGACAGGAATACGCCGATGAGAGATTTCACGTACATGAACATCATAGCTTAATTTCCACTCTCCTCGAGTGGAGTATCTGTTGAGCTGAAACTCAGAACCATGAACCCCACGATTGAGCGTTACGTTCCGTTCTCTCATCACGATATTTCCTTTAGGATCGACCAATCTGAAATTCGTATGGCCGACGAAAGGTAGAAGGTCTGGTTTTGTGACGAAAGCTCGAAATTTCACTGAAAAATACGGTTCTTATTGTTGATTTCACAGTGTTGATCAATTCAGCTGCGTAAAAGGATAATCATAAATATAGTATATTCCCGTCGTGTTTGTTACTGAAAGTAGAATAGGCTTAATTGTTATAAGGATGGATATCTAACAGAATCAAAGCATATTGCAGCAGAATTCACATAACAATAGACATACATCAGCATTACCATATACTAGTGAGGGGCATTGTCAATAATCCACGGACTGGTTTACTACAAGACTTTTTTGTAGTTATGGCCGGAGTCGAATCGGATTTTTTTAAATGCGGATTTAGCATGTGCCAGGGTGAATATTGCCAGTATGTTCTGTTGTTATTTTTGGCCGGAGCCGGATCCGAACAAAGTACCATAAGAAATACAGGATCACAGTCGGACTAGGGCATTCGATCATCCATACATTACTGTATATTTGATTATGTATGTACGCATGAATAAGTCTTTTCTTGGTACTCAAATTTAAAGACTATTGAAAACTCGTAGGCATGTATCAGTATTATTATTAATATTTAATTAATAAAATCATGGTATACGGGGCTTATAAAAACGAAGGTCGTTTGCACCCCAAGATAATTTATTTCATTGCCGAATACAAGTTCAGTGATTTATTTTCCAAGNGATAATAANCTATTTACAGCTATTTGTCCTGACTTATNTACAGCGTCCTGATGCAACTACTAAATCGAATACAATTGTAAAGTACTGTTGTCAGTCAATAAGTTATCGACNCTATGGGATTTTCTTTGGTTGCGCAATGTTCCTCGGTGTCCATAGCCGTCGTTTTACTGCAATATCTATCAGAAGATGGGTGCGGGCTTCGAGTTCATTTTATATAAGACTTACTAGTTTGTCCTGGTTTGTAAATAGCTTTGTCGGTCTGGATAAAAATGGAGACAGATTTTTTGTGATAATTGAGTTTCTCTGAGGAAGCATCGAATAAAACATTTCCCGAAGTTGAATTTCCCCCAACTACCGACACCCGAAAATCGGTTGTTCCAGTGTACTCTTGTGGTATCTNTTANGTAAAGTGTAGGGTAGTATGTTGGGTGATATTGATAACAAACATCAATTTTAAATACATGTTTAAAACAGGGCCATTGTTTAAAACATGTTATTAAATTTTTTTTNAATGTTTTTAGCCATAAAGTCACGAAACTTTATTTGANACGTGTTGGNTCCTAAAGTATTCCAATTGAAAATATAGGATCAATANGGCCTCTTNCACGAAAAACGTTTCTAAACCCTGTCTTCAGCGGACCAACGAATATCCTTAATCCGGACTACATGGTCATGCACCATAGTTATAGCTGGCGGTCATCATCAACAAAACATCCATTCCGCTACAGTGTACGTGCTATAACCGTTTAACTGTCGACGATTTCGTGTGTTCCAATTCCCACCATCCCATATTGTATTTACATCAGCTAAATCTAGTGCAAGTCTTCCTGAAGAATCATGCTCTAATGTTTTCTCGACAGTATTTGAACAATTACGGCATATAATTATACAACTCTTTTTGAAATTGCAATTTCAATGTTACCAAAATCCCAGGTACTAGTGAAATAAGTACCCGGAGATTACTACGGCAATAGTTGTTGCATCAGAAAGTGGGTGTGTTGTAGGATTGGAAGTGTTGCACATATACATTGAATTAAGGGTGGAAGAATCACTAGGTCTAGTGCGGAACAAGTGAAAAAAACCACCCTGCCATATGAATAGCACGGGATCAAATGGGAGAGAATCGTAGAGTTATGAGTTGTCGAGAAAAACGACGTTAGCCCCGCACATGGCGGTAGGGATCTGATAGTCCACACATGTTGTGCTGTTTGCCTGCGCAGATCTACGCAGGCCGTCAAAGAAGGACATACAATGTACTGCGCTTGGTCCCGTCAGGGGCAGTACACAAATGTCACACGAATAAACACCACAAGCATTTCCGATGAGACACCTGAACAAAATATACCAAACGCCAATATTCGAGCCACAAGCGGTGCTATTGTAGCGATCATGGTTCCGGCCGCGATTCCATCGTTTGGACTGCCCAGTTCTGGTAGAATGAAATCATCCCAACTTAATACCCCGGTTTTGACCGAGCTACGTAGAATGTCAAGTCCAGTATTAAAAGCGCGGGTGCGCAATACGTTCGAAACTGAGCCCTATACGCGACCAATTCGTGTAATCAATCGTCTCGTAACAACAACACAACACCATGACGAAGTGCCTGACACAATACAGGTGGCCAGAAAAATCGAAACGAACAACTACGTCATAAGCAAGAAACACTTCAGCACCAGGGCGGACTATACCATACCCGAGATCAAGGTCGGAAGGTAAGTACCAAATTAACCAGATTCATTTTGTCAGGAAATGACCAGAATGTTCCAACAACATTGGGCCGAAACGACGTGACGGAGAGCTGGACGCCAACTGCGAACATAATATTTGCAACGATTAAACCAGGGACCAAATAATAATAATAATACTGTTCGCAACGACCACAGCACATAACATAGGGCTGAGAATAACGAGTTGGTCCAAGTACTGTAAAAACAGTACTAGAAAATATATTAGGGGTGTTACTCGTCGTAATAACCAGTAAACGCAAGTAACGGCTATTGCTTTGCAGGACAAATCAAAATCGTCAATAAAAAAGACGTAATAATTGAACTAATGAATTAATATTTTTTTCTTGAAGGTGGGGGAGATTGTTGGTGTTAATTTTATGTCCGTCTACTGTCTGAGCGATATTATCTTCAACTATGGAGGCTTTGAAACCTCCATTTGCCACATCGCAACATATTAAGCATTCAGTACAAAGCTACGCAATATGCACGTTGTTGGAATGGCATATCTATGAAGACGTGTGTGTTCACACCACAGTCTGACGATCACTTTTGGTCAAAGGTGAACGCACACAGTGTGAATGTGCACTTTTGAATCCAAATTGAAATTAGCTGACATTATAATGTAGAATTGCGTGATGTAACAAGCCACAAAGTTACGGAAAACACTAGCTTTGAATGCTCAAGGAAAATATATCTGTTGTAGCGTACTTTGCTTGACGAATATGCTAATAAATAGAAAAATGTTGAAAGGCCCGCTGAAGTAATAGTCGTTAATTTAATTGCCTCAGTGACTAAGAAGTAACCCCACCAATGTCTACCATACTAGTCCCCCAAACATTCGGTAACTTACTGCTTTATCAGTAGCTCGTGAATTCTAGCTATTGGCTAGCGAGTGAATAGCTGTGGCACAAAAGTATTAACAGCAATTCTAAATTGTTATCATGGTCGGTGTTGTAAGCTGCATGAATGCAGGTGGTTATGCGTGCATACCGCATCACCATTTGCATTAGATATTTCGGAACCAGTGGGTAGGTTTTTGTGTCGGGTGAGCTGGTTTTCCAACACCTCTGTCAATTTGGTTTTTACAACTACTGCTGTCTAACGACACGAAGTGAATACCGCTTGTTTCGCGGCTTTAGTTTAGTATAAGTAAATTGCATTATACAGCGCGCTACATCGTGCATTCGAGTATACAAATAAGAGTGGTATTTCTGACATATGTCAGTGGCAAAACAGTATTTTCATAGCGCCAGTCACGACTGCGCGTAAAATCAATAATTGAATTAAAGTGTAACTTATAGGTTTGCGCGGTACCAGTTTTCTGCAAAAAGTACCGGAAATCGCTTGTGCGATGCTAGCGGTTATGAATAGGTACACTGTTGAAAGGCCATAAAAGAGTATAGCAATGTGACAGCTCAAAATGGTGGAATACGAACTCTCAACAGTTGCAGTTTAGGCAAAAAAGTACATGATTTTGAAATAACAATACCTAGAATAATCTGCGTGGTGTCGACCCTATTTTGAATTTGGACTGCGCAGATTCCACACACATTATGAATGTACTATGTAGGCCTACTATAGCAACATTTACGCCTGGCACGAGAAAAATGCACATTTTGAAATAACTGAATAAAAAGGTTGTTGTACTTGGCATGACTTGTCAAAATTATGGGACACGGAGACAGTGCAGGCGTGCAATTGCGTCGCGGCATAGTGAATTCTGTCACGTTGAAGTTTTGCGGCCGTGGCAAAATGTAATTTCCATCTAAATCTATTTGAGTCTAAATATAAAATTATCTTCGAATATTGGATCAGATAAATAACAACACAATTACTGAATTATTTTGCCTTGGTAATTGGTATTGTATTATGGTGCTAGGCAGAAATGGCTTTGTGAACCATGTTGTACCTAAATGTTACGTAGCAAGGAAAGGTTCAATCACCTAGCATTCCGTGGGTGATTACTACTGTCGAGCTCAACAGTTTGTTACTCGCCATCTTTCATTGGCGATAATGACGTGGATGAAGAGACGCAAGTTCTAACCTCGTTACGACCCTTGGAGAAGTTTTTGATTTCGGCCCTGGTTACGCCTGTGGTGGGCGCATTGAATTATATTGATCATATGTCCTATCGTGTTGAAAATACTAAATGGAGTCGCACAATGGGAACCGTATAATGCCGTGTTTTTGAACTTTTTCTGAAACTCCATTGGCACTTGTTTTGGAAAGTAAATTTAATTCGCACGAACTGGCCGAAGTCCGAAGATTACAGCTTACGTTACCGTATACCACGTTCGAGTCAGTTCATTTCGCGCCGTAGGCCCGGGAGACAATGTGTATTTGAAAAGCTGCGTTGTGATATCGGCGTTGCCACTCACCATTTCTGCTATGCTCTTTTATTAATCAACGTACCGCACAATTCAAAATTTCGAGTCGGGAAGGCTACATAGAATTGCCAAGGAATATGGTAGCTGGCACGGCACGGCAGATACCTAAATTAGCGGATTTTTGGGGAAAAGGCGGTCAGCGCCCTAAACCTGATGACTGCGTTGTAAATTACCACCGGAATAATTGTTACGGCCGTAATGAAAATTTACTAAAAAAGTCGCTGCATTATGCGCTTTTGTGGCTGGTATCTATTCACTACGGCTACGCTGCGTATATGTGGGTGAAAGGCGTTCGCTCATGGATTTAGAATCTAAAAGTACTCAATTTGTATTTGAGCCAGCTAGTAAAATTTAATTACCTAGTCGTGCTTTATAATTCAGCTACTAGAATATGATCATAACTTGACTCTTGTCTCGGAGTTGGTGATTTGGTCCCAACATTGCCACCATATCTACGAAGAAATTTATCGTGGACAGGTGAGCTTTGCTCGTTGCAAAAACATATAATGGATATATATCATTCAAAATGCGCAACCTTGGGTTTAAGACTATTGTGTTATAAGGATACAAGGTGTCATGGTGTTGCAAATACCAAACAGTGTTGTATTTTATGTAACATTTGAAGTCAGAAAGTAATGAGACGAATTCGCAGTAATTCTGGGGCTTGCACAGGCCGTAAAATTGGAAATTGCATGAGAGTTGCGCAATGCGGATTGCATAACTCTCGGAAAATGCGAGTTGCATAACAATCGGAAGTGCGAGTTGCATAACAAGCCGAAATGTGAGTTGCATAACAGGCAAAAATAAGCTTTGCATAACAAGCGAAGATATAACTGGAAAAATTGCGGATTGCGTAACAAAACCAAGTACAAAAGAATTTATGTAACTGCTGGAGTTACGGATTGCGTAACAAAACCAAGTGCTGTTTATGTAATAAAAATAAGTACGGGTCGTGAAATGCGACAATATGCAAACTTGGAAGCAGATTGCGGGCTGTTGCGAAATGATGCTGCAAAAGGCAGTGGGAATTGCAATGTTGTAACGAAATTAGGAAGCACATAAAAGAATAAATTACAGCAAAATGGTGAGAATTTGAATTTAATTAACGGTTTAAGCACGACATATGAGGTGTAATAGGGGTAAGAACTTCCTTGATGAATGTTCGGATGTGCGTCAGCCTGTAATTAAGGAAGCAATATATTGCCTATTGATTGACGAATGGGAATGCATGAAAGTCAACGCCCTTCCGCTCAGAACTGAATATAACTTGGAGAATGCGGCCTGAAAATTTAGTTTATTTCACATGGAGCTGAGGTGCAGAAGACCTAGTTATATTGTAAACAAGTGAAGACTTGCTAGCCTCCGATAGAAAGTTTAACAGGAACCAGATAACTAGCAGGTGCGTTTGTATGTTTGAAAATTAATTGATATAAACAAAAATCATAGACAAAATTATAATATAATAAAATCCCTTGTGGGGGGAGAGATTTATTGATAAATAATTGATAAATGTCTTAATGAGTATGGAGTATACTTTATAAATTCTGAATGAAAGTTGAAGATATTATATTATATGATGCCACTTCATGAACATAGCAAACCGAACACTCAAACTTTGGCACACTGCTATTAGAGGTCAATTGTGCTTTTGCGTACAGCTTGCTTCGTCGTGTCCTAGTTTAAGCATTGTAGTGCAATAATCCAACACCTAATAGTTGCGACAACGAGGCCCGAGCCGCTCACATCACTTAACCCAGGGGTGTCAAACTCAAATTACGTCGCAGCCCGGATGATTGTTGAACACTAACGATTTCACGCAAGACGCCCAACCTGGAATAAAGAACTCGAACGTTAGGAATGCGCTAGTCACATGTGTGTAACAATTTCTATATCGAGGC